>SNQJ01S0052242.1:13986-26773 GCA_010110895.2 Picea sitchensis | reverse complement strand
CTTGGAAAGGAGAAGAGGTCTCGAGGGTTCTAGAAGGGAATCTTCTAGAAAATGAGTTGGCATTCATATGGTTGTCATTTTATTGACTTCTCAGATTTGATGGGATCATACTCATCCATGTAACCATCTCTCCTTCTCCTATACATTGAAAGGTTTCTCATGGAAAAGGTTAAGCAAGATTAATTGAAGAATTAGTGAAATAATTGTGTGAAGAACCCTGCTTGGACAAAGGCTTGAAGACTCTAGTTGGTCTCTCAAGAGGAATTGGATCTTCTTCATGAAATTACAGAGCAAGTGTGTGTGTTGGAACCAAGGGTCACTGAAAGGAAGCGTGCAACATCAAGGCAATCAAGTTGTATCTTCTACTTTCAATTAATATGATACAACGACATGTCCCTTTCGCATAAAGTCACTCTTACTTTATTGTGTAATTCCTTGATCATATGCATAAGTTGACGTTGAATACATTTTGCTATCTTCACTTTGGTTGGTTTGTGTTATCTTGAAATTGACCTCACGAGAGCACTGAAGCGAAGCGGGAGAAACAGAGACCTAAGAAAGAGATATAAAGGTATGTCACTTATTCCTCCCTATTAGAAGATTCAATGATTACAACTTAGGGAAAGAGTCATTTCCTATCCTATTTTTTTCTAGATCCAGGTGGATCTAGGGAGATATGTTAGTGTCCGCACCTACCGATTAGTCTGATAACACTCCTTCTCTTCATTTTGTTTTCATAAAATTTGTATGTTATATATATTGGCATCCATGAACACATAACCGGCTCTAGTTGTTAACACAAGATCCTCTCTAACATCTCCCATGATTGGTACTTGAGTGATCCATGATATGGCAACCCCTTCCTATACTAGCATCTTCTTAACTCGCTCTTGCATGATCCTGCCAGTTTTGATGTCATATGTAAATCTTCTAAGATCTAGCACTTCGGTTGGTTGAAATGATTCCCATAGTCCAAGGCCTAAACCACTTCCCGTTGGATCTATGTTTGTGCCTGCGGTGGATGTTCCTGGGATATATACATCCATGGGGCATGTTTCATCCCCTTTGCTTTCTTCATTTTTATTTTCTTTTCCTCAACAATTTTTTTGGATGCTTTCTTTGTTTCTTTCTCTAGTAGTTCTGTTGCTACTCTTTCTTGTTTCGCCAACACCTTTTCTCTTTCTATTGCAACCTTTGCTTCGAATTCATCTTGGGCCTTAGCTTTGTCAGCTTCAAATTTTGTACTCTTCTTGGCGTCATTATTATTTTTCAACACCTTTTATTTATCCCTACTCTTTTTATCTACTGGTGTTTCTTCATCTTCCTCAGTAGATCCTGAATGAGTTGATATTGAGATGGGAGAAGATCTATCAGCTTCATCTTGTTCTAGTTTATTCCTGGTCATGTATCTTGCTGCTTATTCGTCACCAATCTTTCCCTTTGGTGGGCCATGCCTGTTCGAAATGAATTAGTCGTAAGTTTTGGAATTTTGATGCACCTCCTCTTCTTCCCATATTTCAGTATTATATTCATAAGGGAGCTTGATTCTATTGAAGTGTTCCCTTACGATATTTCTAGGATCGTGTCTTCTGAAAATTTCTTCTCCAAAGTGATAAGAAAGTAAGATGTCTACTTCTACTTGGGATTTCTTGGTATTCTCTAATAAATAGTTGCCGAAGTATAAAGGTAGTGGGAGCCATATCACTTTCTTAAACATGTAAATAATTCCTCCAACCCCGTGTATAATAGTCTGGTATGCTACTTCCTGAAGGACTATTTTGTCAAGAATAAATTGTGGAAGTAAGTGAGGCTATTTCATATAACCATAAGTTCCATGATCCATTAGATACCAAATCCAAAGTCTTCTTATGAACTCTATGGATTTGTCTGTCATACAAGGGGGAGTGGTGAAAAAGATAAATTCATATAAAGGAACAAGGAAGTGGTCACAATTTTTTTGGCATTCAGTATGGTATTTGTGCTCCCAGAGCACTTTGCAATAGATGTGGATAAAGGCATGGGCTAGAACCAAATCTACCCCATTTTTCGAATTCATTTGGGTTCTGCACATTATGTCAAGGAGGTACAAGGGCATATGGAAACTGGGAAATGTTCTTGGTTGTGCTTGTGTTATTGTTGAGATGGAAACAATGAGATTTTCAAACAACATATATTCCTAATTAAATGAAACACCTACATCTGCACAAAAATATATCAAGGGCATAAATGATAGGTATAATTTAGTTGTGTTTGGCTCCACATAAATCCTACACAACATGGCCACCAAATACTAATAGTGCCTTCTTAAGTTAGTCGTGGGGTACTGACTCTTAGATATGTATTTGAATTTCTTGTTCTCCCTATACCATTTGGGAAACAATTCTTTTGGAATATATTTGAATTCAGTGAAGAGCTTGCTATCTAATCTCTTATTTCCTTCTTCAATGTGATAACATCTAGCTAGAAATTATGTTCAAACTGAAGCAATAGGTTCCTTTCGAGCATCGCAGACATATCGATTATTTATATCAATCTTCTTAAAAATCCATGAAATGACATCTGCACAAGGGAAGACCGTTGGGTGTGCTTCCACCTTGAAGATTATTGATTTTATGATATTCTTGAATTCTTGAAGTTCATCTAGATCTTCCGCTTATGTAAAGAAATTTGACTTCTTAAACATGTAATGCACTTCCCCCCATTTCAGACTTTCTCCATCCTTTTCTATAAGTCCGATCATATCATCATATATAACCCCGACTATTTCAACCCCTTCTAGTTGTTGGGAGCTGCCATAGGGCTCAACTCCAGACACTTTGTCTGACGTCTTCTTTCTTGATGACATGTTTGTACCTTCCAAAAAGATAAGTTTAGGACATAATAACAAGATGTGAAGTACCAGTTTAAGTGCAGCTAAAACATTGAAAGTAAACCATGCTTAAGCATCTTGAAAAAAGAATGGAGCCGAAACGCTAGATGTCAAGCCTGAAAATCAAAATTGGAGGCCAAGGAACTAACTTCTTTGATATATATCGGAGAAGTTATTATTATTTGCTTTGATAAAGTGGAAGGAGATTGAAAAAGTGGATATCAAAAGAGTCAAGGATAACTCCTTTGATTTCATCAGAGGAGTTAGTAAGAACTCTTCCAATGAGGTTGAAAGAGTTGATCCTAACTCTTATGATTGGCCATCGAAGGGATTTTCCATAGAATCATAGCATTTGAAGGTAACTCCTCCAATCATATCGGAGGGTTTGAGAGTAACTCCTCTAATATGGCCAGAGGAGTTATTTCCAAGTACTTTGAGTTGATCGAAGGAGTTATTTCCAAGTACTCTTAGTTGATCAGAGGAAAACACCTCAACTCTCCCAAACGCATCATAGGAGTTAGTAATAACTCCTTATATGTGTTCGGAGGAGTTGGTTTAAAATATTATGTTCCTTAAACTAGGGCTTTTCTACGAGCAGAAAATGGTGGTTTTGGGGGCAAGAAAGAAAAGGATTTAGAGGTTTCGAAGTCCCTGGAACCTTTCCAATCTAATCCTATGTGCTCTGATAAAGACTTAGGACTTGAAAATATTGATTGCAAGGAAGTAAAGAAGGGTTGTTGAAAAGAAAAGGGGTCGACTGCACATTGTTTAAGGATTAGTGAAAAGAAATACTGAGGAAGGGGAAAAGAAAAACTATCCAACTGGGACTTTGAACAAAGAAAAATCTAAGAAATTGATTGGAGACTTAACCCTAACCTTAAACAAGGAAGCAACAAGATTCCCTTACCTGGAACTTGATGCCATGTGGTGAGTAGGGATAGGTTGGAGCTTCAATGAAATAGATTGACATGTTTTGACCTAGAGGCTCTTTGCTCAATTACTGATGGTTGGATAACACTAAAAGGACCCTTGTTCCATTTATATATCCAAACAACCCTTTGTCATTAAATGTGGTAGGTACGATCGAAGGGTCAAAGACAAATTTCACTGATTTTATTGGAAGAAAACAGATTAACTCCTCCAATGTGTTTGGAGGAGTTTCCTCTAACTTGCACTATATCAATGCCGATCAGGGAAGAATAAAGTAACTTCTCCGAAATGTTCAGAGAATTTAGAAGAAACACCTCTGAATTATTCAAATAAGTTAGAAGAAACTCCTCCGAACTGTTTGGAGAAGTTAGAAGAAACTCCTCCAAACTGTTCAGAGAAGTTAGAAGAAATTTTTTCGATATCACATTTGGATTTCAACACCAAGTCTTGATGATTTTTTCAAGTAAAAAACATGAGTCTTTTAAGTATCTTGAGGTGGAGAGGGAGACTTATGAGGCTTTATATTAACCTCAAAATATAAGGAGATTTGTTTTCCAGAGAGGTAAGAAAGATCAAACGAAAAAATGGAGGGTTGTAGTGCATGTCACAATAGGCTAGTAATCCACAAAATAGGGTGGTCACTCAGAGTCCACTCACAACTAATAAAACTCATAACCTGACTGATATTCTCCTACAACTATCTTTATTTTTCTACCATCTCTCTTCCTCCTAACCTACCCAACCCAAGGAATGCACCATTTTTTATTAGGTATAACCCAAGGGATGTACCATTTGTTTATCAAGGATAACCAAAGAGATGTACCATCCATTTATCAAGGTTAACCCAAGGGATGTACCATCCATTTATCAAGGTTAACCCAAGGGATGTACCATTTGTTTATTAGGTATAACCCAAGGAATGTTTCATTCATTTATCAAGGTCTCTCTAGCACAAGTAGCTAGGAATCTCTCAGCTGGGAACTCAAGGGAACTTGATGCTAGGAAAATTATCAACAAACCAAAAACAAACACTTTTTGTTTTAGTGCAACTCACATAGGAGTTCACTCTTCAAGCCTGAGAACCTGGATCTTCAGTTTTCCAGCTCCAATTTTCTCCAATTATGCTCCATCCTGCTCTATAATTAACCCTCCATGGCTACACCAGCTCCAATCTCTCTTTCTTACTCTCTCCTTCCTTCCCATGCAAAAAATTTGATTGATTAGAAATTGTTCTCCCAAATCATGTGAATTTCCTCTCTTGTGGCTTTCCTTTCTTGACTCACACTCTTCCCCAAGATGATTGTACTCAACCCCCATGTGCCCAATAACTCTAGGATGTGACCACTCACACCCACCCTCTTACATGTATTCAATTATCGGTTTTAGGAACATTCAACCAGAAAGTGGAAGGTTCGTATACAATAAGAAAGTTTAGGAAAAATAGGTTGAATTAATATACATGGGTAATCCCCCCTTTGACCCCTCTTGGACATTATCCTAGACACTTCCCCCTCTTGTGGATTAATTCATCCCCCATCTCTTTTCCATGTCCCCTTAGCATCTGGCATCACATTTTTATTATTAAAACATTGAAATACAACTCTCATATTACATTGCCTAGCCGTAGCCACATATTATATCCACATAAGCATTAATTAAACTGGGGATTATAATGGGGATGTGAAAAAGAATCTAAGAAATCAAGTCTTAAAACCAAATATGAGGATAGAGTTATTACTGACAAAGTAATTGTAGAGTCCAACTAGTGGTTTTGGCCTTTAATTTTACATCGAGTTTAGAAGCCTTGAAAACCATTCAAAAGATAGAGATCTTAGCATAAGATTGAGAATAGAAACAAAAAATTTAATTCCTCCAAGTATATATGTTGGTGAAGTGAGTGGACTATAAGTCCCTCATTTACGAATCATACATAAAATTAATTTTAAACAAGTACAATAGGGCATAGCTACTTAGTACTCTCCTCCTATGTAAATGGTAACCTTAAGGTAAATTAGCAGCTAAGTTGTCTATTTCATACATTTAAAAAAAATGTTTTAATATATTGTTTGTCCATATTAATACTAAAAACTAGAATAATTTTCAAGGTAAATGGTAATTGTAAAGAAAACTAATAGGTCTAATTCAATTTTTTTGGAAATGATTGTACATAACCTAGAAGCAAGAAAAATTATCAGGTATGTGCAACATATAGGAGTAAGGCATAGTATAAACGTTCTACCTTTTTCCCATTTCTAGTTATATTTTTCGACTATTGTTATCCAAAATTCGACGATCCTCATTAGGGGTTTATTATCATCTGGTTTTTATTCAATGTCGAAAGTACAGTGACAAATACAATGATATACTTGTCAAATACAGTGACAATTTGGGTTGTGTGGCACAGTAAAATGTTTAGTACAATTTGACTAGGGAGTTGGATTTCAAATTCCAACTCTGTAGTGCAATTATCTTTAGGCTAGTGTGGTGTTTAGTCGTATAAAAATGGTTATGACCAGACATTATTGTTGTAATTTTGAAAGAGAAGTATCATTGATTCAAATTAAATAGAAGAATTATCTTCTTGGGATTATCAAGACTTTGGCAAATTTATATTCCATTAGATACTTTCTTTAAGACAAGATGATTCCTCTAGGACTTTAACATCATTTAGTTAAAGGCAATTTAAAAAAATAAATATTAAAAAATGAAAGACTTTGTGTTTTGTGTTCATAGAGCATAGAATTCATGTCAATTTAAAGGAGGTTTCCATGAACAAATATAAATTATTTTGGTTATTACTTATTTTATGTTATTTATGATAGATTTGACATTTTCAACATACAAATATACAAATATAGGGTATTTTGGTTTGCATGTAGTCTAAATGTTCAATTTTTTGGTGTTTATATGGGCATATTTTCCAATCAATTTTGCCCAGAATCCGGCCAAAAGTTGTCGGAACTCTAAATTTGAGTTATTTAGTCTATATAATTCGAGTACCCTGAGGGTTTTTTAGGGTGTTGAATCCATTTATGCATTCAAAAATGCAATTTAAACAATAGAAAATGGTGATTTCACCAAGATCTGTTTCGTTGGATTACAACAAAAAAGTTCAAAAGATCAAATGTTTAGACAATGCCTGTTGGTTTGTACTCGCCTTATGTTCGAGATCAACATTATTCTTCTATGATAATATTTTATGAAATTATTATTTATAGTGGCATTATTTACCAGGCTAACATCATTTCTTTGTTATACGAATTCATGAAATGTTTAGTTCAAAAGTTGTGTTACTGGTTTGCAATATGAATTCGAGAAATTCTTATTTCAAGTGGCCTTATTTACCATGCTAGTATTATTGGTCTGTAGACAAATTTAGGAGATGCAATTTATTTCTAGTGACCTTATTTACTATGTCGATATCATTTTCTATAATATGAATTCACGAAATCTTTGTTTCTAGTGGCCTTATTTACCAGGCTTGCTTTGTTGTCCTATAATTTGAGTTCATGAAATTCTTCTGTCTAGGGGTGTTATTTACCAAACCAGTGTAATTGTTATAAAATATGTATTCATGAAATTAAATGGTCATTTGATTTGAGTTATTGATCTATATTGAATATTTTTTGGAATATTGTATCCATGAAATTGTGTACTTGGAAATATCCTTTGCATTCCATTCTTTCTTTCGACACACATCAAAGTGGCATTCTCGTCAATTGGGTCAAGTAAAATAAAGAAATGTTGGAAACAATTGTGACATAGTTGCAATAATTTTTCCAATGTGTTTTGTTTTCTAGTCCCACATGGAAGCCTTCATCTTTTCTTGTTGATGCCCTCACAAAAATCCATCCAATAATGTGTGCAGATATATTAGTTTGTTTTCCCTTTCTTCATTTCATTGTATATTTATCATCAATTTATTTAACCTAAATATTTTCCATCCACAATATGTGTTCAACTATCCAATAATTCTCTACATATAGCATGTGCATTGATGTTTGCTAAAAAAGTCGATCAAGAATGTTTGGGACACTAAAAGAGAGATAGATATGTCCAATTTTCTAGGGAACATAATATGCTTTTCGTTATCAATTGAGGATGCGACAAACAAATTACTCAAATTCTATTGAAATTTTCTCAAGCAAATTGATTTCATCAACTATTTCAATGTCATTGAGCGCCACAACTAAGTGAGTAAATCCATCACAATGACTCTTCATGATTGTTGGTGACTTGGTTAACATTATTAATTACACTGATATGTTATGTGAAACATTGTAGGTATGTGGGTCAAAGAATGTAGGGGTTTCTGACAATCAAACAAGGAAATAAATTCTTACATTGAGTCATACCATGATCACAAAAAACAACAATTTTATGTCGGTTCTACAATTCCTTTTCCTACAAAATGGACTGGATTATTGGGAAACTTATAGTATAAGTACACTCCTACTATTGGTTTTCTATGTTCATGAAAGAAAATAGATTTTCTCAACATTTTGTGGTAAACCACATACACAAGATTTCAAGGGAGAGTGCACTTAACATCCTCGACATCAGTGTCCTTTATGACCCTACCAACCCTAAGGTTATGAGCATCAAGTCACTATCTAGATAGCCAGATATGTTCTACACTATGCATAATCTTAGATCAGACATGGCCTTTTGCAAGCACCCAAATGCAAAGAGGGGAGATATTTACATTAACAAGGCGTCCCATACGATTCCCCCTAGTGTGCAACTCATTTCTCTTGTGGTGGGCCCAACGTTATTAATAGACTCTACAAAATTCCTAGCATTATTATCACACTCTGCATTGCCACTAACATCATTATTCAAGTGCAACCCTTTTGATGTTATCGAGCAACACTGCAACAATTGGTGAAGGGGATGAAGAGGAAAACCATGATCTCATACTCTTGTAAATTAAAGTATTGATAAGTGAGTGATTAAGGAATTAAACAAGGTTATTGATTAGCACATTTTTTACAAAAATAAAAAACAAATAAAAAAATGTTTAAATTAGAAACAATGAGTTATGCAACAATGTTGAATCATTTAGGGGGGAAAATATGTTTAAATTAGAAACAATGTGTTGTGCGACATTAATGAAGCATTAAGGGGATATTTCGACTTGTCGAACGCAAATTTTAAGTGTTATAAAAGGGGATAATGCCAACACTAGGTATTCTCGCAAGTGCCTAAGAAGATTTATCAAAACACATTTCAAAAGGTCTACATAAAAACCCACAAGTGCACACCTTCAATTTCTTGAAATTTTGGTATTTCTTGTAGCTATAAAGCATATGAGATATGGTATCCAGTGTAAGCAACCTAATCAAATAGCACTTCTTGGAATTGATCATAGGATACATCTTGGAGATTGAATTGGCTCCTTTGGACCTACTAACCACTAATGTTGACATTGATTTCCATAAAATTTTATATTGTTCATTATATCATAACTTGTGTGCAAGATGGTACACCCTAAAAAAATTACAATTGTATGGAAACAAATTGTATCCCCTGCTACTCCATGAATATGATAAATTAGGTTTATCCTTTAGCATTGTCGATATCTAATTTTATACTTTTAAATGGAATATAAAAAGTTTATGAATCTTTGTTATCAAATTACAATTAGATTCTTCCATTGTTTACAATTAGATAAAGCCAACATGACAAGATAATTTCCAAAACATTGATATTATTAATTAGCTTGTTCAATAAAGGCATTTATACTCATTGGGATTACATGAATAGTGAACAAGATCATGATAATGAAATAAACTCGTTGTTTAATTATAAGAAACATGAAAATAAACTCATTGTTTAATTATAAGAAACATGAAAATAATTGTTTTCATCTAAAGAAACCCACTAACCTATTATGTTATAAATTAGTAAAGAATCATGTTATGAACTAGTAAAGAAACACGTTATGAATTAGTGAAGAACATGACGATTTAATTATAATAAATATGAAAATAAATGTGTTCATCAAAAGAAACTCTTTGACCTAACATGATATGACTTAGTAAAGAAACATGTTGTGAATTACTCTTATTGTGGAATAAGCTACAACAAATAATGTTGGCATCTATGTGNATTTAATTATAATAAATATGAAAATAAATGTGTTCATCAAAAGAAACTCTTTGACCTAACATGATATGACTTAGTAAAGAAACATGTTGTGAATTACTCTTATTGTGGAATAAGCTACAACAAATAATGTTGGCATCTATGTGGTTGATAGCGCTAACATTAGGGAAATTTTTTTTGAAGGAGTAACAAAATGATTTAATTAAAAAAAAAGAGAGGATAATATGCCAACATTCACTAAGTACTCTACAATTCAATGCAAAATGTAGTTTTGTGCAAGGATGGTATGTAGAACCATTAACAATATTATTGTGCATGGACAATACTCAAAATCATAAACTGAAGCATACACCAAACCATAGACATGTTGGAAATATTGTTTTCATTGATGTCAAAGATAGGGGGATACTATAGACTTCCAATAAAAATATTTAAAGATGGAGATTGTTGGAAATATTGTTTTTTTTTGTTTTTTTTATGCTCAATTTGGATACCCTATCTTTGAAGGCATATTTACTCTAAATTCCTAGATCAAATGGGCGCATAAGTTACATGGATATAAATCTTATTCCAAGACCTTTCCAATGAGATATGGAACTTCCTCTAACTCCTTAGGAAAGAGGAGAAATGAATTTTTCTATCAAAGATCCTAGTCAAAAATTTCAGGTCGGTTGGGCCAGCTTTTACATATCGACCCTAAAAGTGAACACAGAAACATTATAAATATAGGATATATGTGCACATTTGAAGAGCATAAAAGCAATAATATCAAGTCTTAGGTATGTAGAAGAGATATGAGGTGTGCAAGAGGAGTTTTTGGATTTTTAAGGGTGCACTATGAAGGAATGAGATATATAATGCTACAAAGTGCATTGTTTTGAGGTTTTAATGTTGTATTCTAGAATTATATTATGGGAATGATGTGATGAGGTTCTCTAGGGCATGAAGGCTAAATATGACTAGGGTTTAAAGTTATGTCTATTGTATGAAGCAATGAGAGGCATTAGAACATGAAAGTTAAGGGTATGATGATGTTGTGAAATGCATGAAGTATGAAGCATGCGGGTGAAGCCAAAAGTACTATGTGTATGAAGATATTATATTGTTTTCTATATAGGTCTTAATGATTTGGTGCTCAGTTGAGGATATTGGTGTCTCCAATAGGTTCGTGCCTACATAACATCTTGTTGAGTTGGTGCTCAGCTGAGGAGATTGGTTTCTCCAGTAGGTTGATGCCTACACAATATCTTGCTAAGTTGGTGCTCAACTGAGGATATTGGTGCCTTTAGTAGGTTGGTGCCTACAAGAGTTGTAACAATAGGTTGGTTCCTACAAACATTTATAAAGATAAGTTTTTGTGGTTTTCTCCCACAAGGGTTTCCAAGTTAAACTCTGTGTACCATGATTTGAGTTTACAAGATTTTTTTTTTTTTTAAGTTAATGAATAATTTATGAATTCTCAATTAAAGTAAAAATTATCTTATATTGATTCACCCCCCCCTCTCAGTATAAGAATAAGTTCAACAATCTATATTAGAGTGAGTTCCTTTAGAAACAATTTAACCATTGGAAGGCAGATCTTAAGCTACATATGGATTGAAAGGAAGGGCTCCCTATAAACATAGCTTCTTTGTTAGATGGGATAAACTATGTATTGTGGAGTATAATAATGAATCCATATATTATGGCCCTTGGGTTTGGTATTTGGGAATCGGTCACAATAGGTTATACAGATGAAGTTGGGAAGTGGTCAAGTGAACAAAATGCAAAAGAAATATATTTCATATTGAGTGGCTTATCGGATTATGAAATTGTCAAGGTAATGCAGTGTACATCATCCAAACAGATTTGTAACAAGCTACAAACATTTATGAAGAGAGATCCAATGATTTTTCTAGCTATGAATCAGAGACAAAAGAAGCACAATTTGTGAGAAAGCTAAAAGGAGGATCTGGAAAATGAAAAGAAAGGGAAGATAGTGGTGATGGAGAAGAATATCTCTCCATAACCATGGAAAACAAACCTATTGATGAAGAAAATGAATACAATAAAAAATAAAATCCATATTTAGAGGAAGTGAATCTTAAAGGATAACTCGTTAGTGCCTTATAAGAAATATACAAACTCAAGGGAAAGAATATAAAGTAGAAGGAAAAATTGCATAAACATGAAAAGAAGGATCGTGATATTGAATAAATAGAGAAGACAATTATCATCTTGGGGAATCAACTAAAAGAGGAAAAAAGGATTAAGAAATGGTGAGAAGTCAATTGAAAGAAGAGGAAGAAAACTGTGATAAGGTAGAAGTTGAAATAGTTTCCTTAAGAAAGGAACTAGAGAAAACAATTGATTAGTTGAGTAGAAGCTTAAAGTTTGGAAAAAGTATTGAAATATTAGATAATATTCTTAGTCACCAAAGGTCACCATTCATCAAGATGGATCTTGGCTACGACAAAAAACAAAATACCCTCTAGGTAAATACAAACACTAAGGTCACAAAGCCATAAGAAAAGGAAAATGAAGAAAATCCTAAAATCTATGATAATATTATTCTCAAAGGATCCATCAACAATGAAAGTAACAACAATAAAGGAAATGTTGACCAACAAAAACCTTATTCTTCTCACAAGAACAAAAATAATAAATTCATAACATCTCTTCCACCAAAAGGCCTTTCACAACCCGGTACCAAAATCTCTTTCTTGGATATTGTTTTTCTTGCAATGATTTTGGTCATGGGTAAAATCATGAAGCTGGGTAACACTTTTGCTTGTTTTATGACAAAAAAAACTGTATTTTCACAAGTTCTTCAACTTCTAGCATACAAAAGTATTTTTTTTATTTAGAATTTCACTTTACAGTAAAAACAAAACTTGTAAA
>SNQJ01S0052242.1:0-13773 GCA_010110895.2 Picea sitchensis | reverse complement strand
AATTTTGAATCTAATGGATGAATATTATAATTTCTAGAATTTTTTTAAGTTGACCAAGTTGAAAACGTTGCATATTTTAAACACATGTTTTTCTACACCTTGTATCTATCTTAATTTTTACTTAAAAGTAAAATCTAAAAATATCGTTTTGATGAGAACATTTTAACAATTATGAATATAATTTTTCCACAATTTTCCGTTATGTATTTTTAGAGATACGATTTTTTCATTTCACCGAATCATAATCTCACCTAAAAATATTATGCAGTGATTTTTTTATAAATTATACCCAATGAAAGTAGATTCAATTTTAAAAATGTTGGTATCAATTCTCAAACTAAATTCTGAGTATTTGTAGGAGTCCGCTACCTCCAAAGATGAAGTAAGATGGAGAGAATTTGCATTTTCCTGTAAGCAGACACATTTTCAAGTTTTCGACCGAAATATTCTTTCGGCCGAAACCTAGTTTTTAACGGAATCCGTTAAAAATAAACGTTTCGGCCGAAAAGTATTTCGGCCGAAATATTCTTACCACGGGAAAATAATTCATCCAAAAAACATTGTACATGAATTTTGAGGGCACCGTTAAATTTGACGTGAAAATTTTCGGCCGAAAAAGATTTCGGCCGAAAGAAACATTTGTTTGGTCGAAAAATTGCCGCTAGAAATTTTGGAGACCCGATTGTCACGAAAGTGTTACCCAGATTCATGATTTTACCCTCATAAAGAACTAGATTATAGAGCTTATACAAGAAGTGACCATGTGAAAAACATAAATATACGTCCTTAAAAGATCTCAAAGGATGTTTATGTGAGCAACAAAACCAAAAGTTCTCATGTGTTTGCTAACAGAAACTAGAATTCGTTTTCTCCTATATGTGATTACGATATTGAATGTTATAAGTGCAATAATTATGGGCACATATCACATGATTGTAGAAACAACATAATAAATTCTCCCAAACAAAACAGAAAAGAATATGTTCTTACCAAGCATAGAGAAGAATACACAAGGGTTTTGAAAAGGAAGCAAGAAGAACCAAAGAAGGAAGAACGTGGACTTGCAATGTATGCTCAAGAAAAATAAATCTAATGCTACATTGATAGTGGATGTTCAAAACAAATGACATGGGATCAAAACAAATTTCTTGCCCTAAAGGAAGAAAAATGAGCCAGTGTTACCTTTAGGGATAATTTTTATGCAAATATAGTTGGAAAAAGGTATCATTAGTCTTGATATTGGAAAGACTAAAATATAGAATGTATTGTATGTTGAAGGGTTAAAAAAAATATTCTAAGTGTCATTCAAATGTTTGATCAAGGTTATAACCTCACATTTCATTCTGAAGGATGTGAAATAAGGAAATCAAGTTTAGGAATATTAGTGGAAAATGAAAACATAACCCTAAGCAATTTATACGTTCTCGATGAAGTCAAAGGAGAAAAATATTGCATGGGAGTGATATCCCTCTCATCTCATCAGTAAAGAGAAGCACAAGATTATGGGGAGTGTCCCTTTTCCATTGATGCCAAAGGGGGAGAAGTTGCAAATAGAGGAATAATTGCAGACACAAGGAAAATTGCAGAGAGAGGGGGGGTATCAAATTTGAATAAGGATTGTCATCAATGAAAAAGGGGGATATTGTTGGAAATATTGTTTGTGGGTCAAATTATAAGCCAATAATTTGATACATGAATTGTCAACCCGGATCAATAAACTTCTGAAGTGCTCAACAAAGTATATGTAGAACAATCTCAATATTTCTCGTGAGCCTAATAAACAACCTACATTGAAACTAGAACTAATACATCCAGTCACGCCTCTAATCAAAGAATCACCAAGTCATTTCTAATGTTAAATCATGATTTTACTACTTAAACGCATCAGTGTGGATCACAGATTACAATAATCATAACAATACTCGAATCAACTTATGAAACCATAACACATAACTAAAATTGTAGGAATTGAATAAAATCACACAACAAAAAGGAAGCTATTGGGAAGCATATATTAGAGGGAGGGGGCCCTGCCTCCCTTGGAATACACTTCCAAGAAAAACTATAGTGGAGAAATTTTGATCTTCAAAAAGTTATTTATTTAGAATTCTCCAAAGATTACAATGATCCACCTTTTCCTCCCCTTAATTACATGGATCCTCCTTACATTTATACATGTAGCTTAAATCTCATAGAAAGGAATTGGTTACCATAAAGTGAGACCAGATCCAAAATACATGGATCTACAACCAACACAAACTTGATTAAGGAAACTAGAAGAACAACAAAATGATCGTAAAAACCAATATTCCAAAATTCATCCATAAGAGGTGCAACTACAAGAATTCGGGTGTTTACAGGATTTCTTGGAAAATGTGTCTTAAATATCCACCAATATCTCCCAAATTGTTTCTTGTTTTGAAAATTTGCTCTAGTTTCACCAAATTTGGGGCATTCTACACAAAACCCATGTTTTCGAATTTTGATATTCGTCCTCTTATGCTCGGAAATCATGCACAAAGTTCATCGTGTGAAAACTAGTTGCTACATGTATTCTAGTAGTATTATAGGAATCTGAAGATGCCTACTATTCCAGTAGTCATATAGATTGCAATTCCAGTAGTAAACTTGTTGAACTACACAAGTAAGTTAGGAAACCACAATATCTACCCTAAGTAATCATCACAACATGGGAAATCAACCATTTTAATGTACATATGTCATGTGAAGCTCATATAGGGTAGAAATGGACAAATGTGAAAATATGAGTGACGAAAGGAATGAGGATGAAAGGGTAAAGTAAGTGAAAATGCTTAAATGGCCTTATAACATGTGTCGTTTCTGAGGCCCAACATATACCCCACACTCAATTCATTTCATGTCCTCATGCAACAGAGCTTGTGAATGAATGTTGCATACTTAGAATGTCTAGTCCCTTAGTTTTCTTTCTACGTCATAGGGATGTGATAAATTGCACTCTTGACAAGGTCAAAAAAACTTGAAATTTCCCTATTTTTATATTATTTATACAATATTAGGGTACAACACTTTAAATGCAAAAAAAAAAATTTCCCTTAAGAATTTTTAATGTTTAGACAATGCCAAAGGAATTGGGTGTTCTCGGGTTGAATCCTTGTGGTGATTCAAATTGTGTAAGGCATGTGTAATCAGACTTATTAAACATTACATCAAAGTATGAGATGGATAAGAAGGGTAATGAATAAGGACTGTATGGGAGAGCCTCAAAATTTTAATGATGTAAATCCCCAAGTTAGATGTGCACTTAGAAATAGAAATTGTAAGTACCTAGTTACAATTTTCCTTTTAACTTTCTTCTGGCTTGGTATGTTGAACCTTATGACGAGGTTGTTGAATATTGAAGGAAGAGGATTGAACTTGTAATGAATTGTTGAAGGATTGAAGTGCAGGAAATCTCAATCTACTCATGATAGACTACTACAAAAGGTTGGATGCACTTGTGCATGGCTAAAGCAAGTAAACTAATGTTTACTAAAGGATGTTAATGATGAATATAATGAAAAATATTGTATGATATGGAAAGAAATATGTTGAACAATTGGACTCCTTTGTGGGTGTTTCCATAATGATCTCAATAGAAAATGAACATTTCAATGCTTGAATATTTGGGTCAAAAAGAGTATGTTGAAGATTGTTTGAAGGGTCTGAAACCAACTTTTGCAAATAATTTCCTGTGGTTGTAGCACACTTTTAATGTTTCCATTGTTCATGCTTGGGTATGAACCACATTACCAATCATCTACTAAACATAATAGTGAGATAAATACAAAAAAGTTTATAAATGAAATTCATGAAGTCGATTTGCAAACTGAATTTACGTGCACATAAAAAATTCAAAACAAAAAGATGGTCTTCAAAATATGTATCCAATGTGTAGCAACTTTTAAGGCTCCTCATCAAGAAATCCACATCAAAACTTGCAGTTCCAGTAGTGTCTTGCTTTGAGTGCATCATTTGAAAGGTATTGAAATGTGCCTTGGACATGTACAACATCCTCCAAGTGACATATATTCTTTTGGAAGTGTGCTCATATGAAAATAAATGAGGGTGCTATTGAATTCTACTACAAAAAATATAGAAATTTTATAAAAATCTGCTTCAAAAACACACTTGTAGATCAATTATTTTTTACTTTTTGAGAATTCTGTTTGCATGTTCCTCAATTTTCTATATGGGGCACAAAACCCATATGTCGAAATTCCTTAATTTGGCCTCAAATGATTTCAATCTTTGTGCAAAAAGTGCCCTTCAAATAGGATGCTACAAGAAAATTTGGAAAGTTTATTAAAATCTACTTCAAAAACATACCCGTAGATCCATCATTTTTCACTTTCTAAAATTTTTGTCTGCTTTATACTCAATTTTCTATTGGGGCACAAAACCCATATCTCGTAATTCCTTAATTTGGCCTCAATTGATTTACATCTTTATGAAAATGTGCCCTTCAAATAGGCTTCT
Organism: Picea sitchensis; assembly: GCA_010110895.2. Lineage (NCBI taxonomy): Eukaryota > Viridiplantae > Streptophyta > Pinopsida > Pinales > Pinaceae > Picea > Picea sitchensis. The sequence goes on along the minus strand of SNQJ01S0052242.1, from coordinate 9,276 downwards.
ATAGGAAAATCTGGAAAGTCTTCTATAGGAAGCAGACTGCTACAAAAAATAAATCTGCTACAAGATGATTGAAATTGGACTTAGGACATATCCATGAATGTGAAGTATGGGAATGAGGTGGTTTCCCAATAGTTTTGTTATAGCATGATCACAACCAGCACCGAGTTGTTAAAACATGCACACTCAAACAAATATTGTGGGTACTGAAAACTTGGAAGGATGAAGGTTGAAAACCAATTGTTGAATTGGCTGAATGACCTCTGTTTTATTTTTGGGACAAGGTTGCTATAGGAATTATGGGTGTGAACAACTACAAGACATTATCCCTTTGCATGCTAGTGGCTACCAAATCCTTGCTCCATTTTTCTTTGCAGTAGGTATATGTTTTGAATGCCATTGCATTGTTATCGAACATTCATTTTTGCACTCTTCTCCATCAAAATGATCCTGCAACTATAGAATTTCTAGAAAATAAATACTACTAGAATAAGAATAGAAACAAAATAGGAAGATATGGGAATGACTATTGTAGCAATTATGAACATATAAAATGAAGAGAATGACACCTTCTTACTACTTAGGCTACTGAGCTATGCTTGAAATTGAGCCAATATTTATTTAGAACTTTATTCACTACCCTACCCTACTTGAGAAAAAGGAGAACCTCTTCTCAAGTATAAGAGTAATTTCAATGGAGCCATGTGTGTAACAAAACTACAAATATACTCATATCCACACATTAGAAGTATACCTCAATAAGTACCAGGATATGGGGTGCTAGCTACTCGAGAGGAGATTATGCCAAGAAGTGTTGAAGGATGGAGTGGTACCTCAGCCTGATGACTATCTGGAACCATTCTTCAATGTAATCACTACTCATTATAACCTCTTCTTCATTACTAGTGTTGTATTGCATATCCTTGTTTATCATACCTTGTATATCTTTGAACAAATGACTCTTGCATAAAGGATTTGGGTACAAATTTGCAGGAAACTCTTCAACCTCAAGTTCTAATGTCCGCTCCTCATCAAATGTTGTCCATGGATTTTTTAACTCTTCTCCAAATTCATAAGAAGAATCAAGGAAAACTTATAGAACTTTTTGTTTCTCATGGAATGTTTGATCTTCTATTTCCTAGAGTGTAGGTATGTTCCTGAATGCTATCAGGATTTGCTCCTCTTGAGATGCATAAATGTTTCATATTGCTACCAATATTTGAGATATTTCTTGGAGTAAAATCTTCCTTTATTCAACAACTCTTGAGTAACTTTGAAGGCTACTTGTTGGTTATTAATATCTATCTTGCACATAGATTAGTGTATAGGGGGTATTTTTGAATAAAAAACTACAACTTCTACATAAAACAAATGTTAAAGCAAAGAATGTACTTGGCCACCTAATGCTATTAAGACCTTGTTGTCACCAAGGCTTCTGCTAAAATGTCGTTCCATGAAAAATAAATTCCCAACATAACAAGGCCTATAGAGACTCACTATAGCTTTTTGCATCGATTTTTCCCTTCGAATTACACTCCACATCTCCTGTAATGTACATTCGAAAAAAACTTCAAACAAATTGCACATACTTTGAGATTAGCTCCTTAAGGACTTCCCCAACAACGACACCCAAATGTGGGTTAAATTATAAACCAATAATACTATACATGAATTGTCAACTCAGATTAGTAAACTTTTGAATTTCTCAACAAAGTATATGCAGAACAATCTCAATATTCCTCGTGAGACTATAAAACAATCTACAACAAAACTATAACTGATACATGTAGTCATGCCTCTCTTTCAATCACAAGTAATCATTTAGTAGTAACATTGATGATCATAAATTGCATAAAAAGGAAATGCAACTTTGTTAATCAGAGAATCACCAAGTGATTACTAATGTTAAAGCATGATTTTGTTGTTGACAAGCATCAATGTGGATCACACATTACAAGAATCATAACAATACTCGAATCAACTTCTGAAACCATAGCACATGACTAAAACTACATGAATTGAATAAAATTACACAACAAAAAGGAAACTATTTGGAAACATATACCAGAGGGAGGGGCCCCTGCCTCCCTTGGCATACACTTCCAAGAAAGACTACAGTGGAGAGATTTTGATCTGCAATAAGTTATTTATTTAGAACTCTCCAAACATTACAATGATCCTCCTTTTCCTCCCCTTGTCTACATTGATCCTCCTTACATTTATACATGTAGCTTACATGTCATAGAAAGGAAATGGTTACAAAAAAGTGAGACTAGATCCAAAATACATGTATCTACAACCAACACAAACTTGATTAAGGAAACTTGAAGCACAACAACCTGATCCTAAAAACCGACATTCCAAAATTCATCCATAAGAGGCAAAACTATAGGAATTTCGGCATTTACAGGATATCATGGAAAACCTGTCTTAAAGATCCATCCATATCTCCCAAACCATTTCTTGTTTTAAAAATCTTATTTAGAGTCACCTAATTTGGGGCATTCTACACAAAACACATGGTTTAGAATTTTGATATTCATCCTCATATGCTCATAAATTGTGAACAAAGTTTATTGTCTAGAAACAAGCCGCTACAGGTATTCCAATAGTACTACAGGAATTGGAAGATGCCTACTATTCCAGTAGTCACATAGATTGTAATTCCAGTAGTAAACTTATTGAAATGCACAAGTAAGTTATGAAACCACAATATCTACCCTAAGTAATCATCATAACATGGGGAATCTACCATTTTAATATTCATATGTCACGTGAAGATCATATAGGGTGGAAATGGACAAATGTGAAAATATGAGTGACAAAAGGAATGTGGATGAAAAGGTAAAGTAACTGAAAATGGTTAAATGGCCTCATAAAATGTGTCATTTCTGAGGCCCAACATTTTTTTCATTGATGTCAAATATAAGGGGATAATACAGATGTCCAAGATAAATATTGGAAGATGGAGATTGTTGGAAATATTATTTTTGGATTTTTGATGATAAGTTTGGATACCCTATCTTTGAAGGAATTTTTACTCTAAATACCTAGCTCAAACGGGAGCATAATTTACATAGTTGGAAATATTATTCCAATACCTTTCCAATGGTATATGGCACTCCTTGTAACTCCTTAGGAATGAGGAGATATGAATTTTTCTATCAAACAACCTAGTCAGAAAGTTCAGTCATCCCAGCCAGTTTTTACAAGACGACTCTAAAAGTGAGAACATAAACACTGTAAATATAGGATATATGCATGCATTTGAAGAGAATCCCAGCAAGAAGATAAATTCTAAGGTGAATAGAATATATATGAGGTTCACAAGAGGAGTTGTGGAGATGTTTTGTGGTCTAAAGGTGTGCAAGAGGAGTCAGTGAGACTTTTTGGGGTGTAAAGGTGCACAAAAGGAGTTTTTGGAGTTTTAAGGGTGTTGTTAGTACTGGAAGTCACACCTATATTTTTGTAGGTGTAAGCCTAGTATCCATCAAAATTTTGTAGGTTTATATGAGTTTAAGCTTGAGTGGATCAGTTAGAATGAGAAAGAAAGGGAGAGGGCATCACACTGCAGATCAATAGGCTACACCATTGGGCAATGGAGTCATAAACACTCTACTCATCGAAGGCACAAAATTTGCTCAACAGACAAAAAGATCATATGTTGATAGATAGAAGAATGAAGAAGGAAAACATAAGATAGAATGTTCACTAAACAGAGACCATATCAGTTTAATAAATCAAAAATACTTGAATAAAACAATGGTTGATGGGAAAAATTACAGTAGATCCTCTGTTGCTTAGGGATCCATAAATCATTGGCAACCTTTGATCCTCAAATCTGAAATATATTCAAATAATAAGATATATAAAACACGCGAATTACAATCTGAAAATCACATCTCTCATAAGTCTTCAATATAAGCAATGATTACAATCATAAAATGCCCTCAAGCTTACAAATGAACACACATAGGAAAACTTCCTTCTCCAACTCTCTCTAGCCTATCTTGGCTCATGAATCCCCTTTATTCTTGATTCCTCTCACCCATTAAATAGAAAAAAACATCCAAAATATTCCTAGGAGGTCGAAACCCATCTCTTCCATTGCATTCTAGGCCTTGGAGATAGGTGGCAACAGTAAAAGAGACAAGAATCCAACAAACTGCTAATTTTCAGGAAGTTGTTGGAAGTCAATAATAAATCTGTTGCCAACTCACTACATGAGGTTTTAATGGAGTTAAATATTAGGTGCATGTGTCCTTTAGCATCTAACTGATCTGTGAGAAATCATTCGACCACTCCTTGACAGGTGGCAACCTCCAAACAAGGCGAATATGCAAAAACTATGCAAAACCAAGAGTTTACAGTGCCAGTTTGCAGCGCACTGGTGTTTTAATTTTATCTCTCAAATACCAAACTGGGTCGTGCTAAAATTTGGTCAGCATGTCAATTCCAATATCATGCTCCTCCACAAAAAAATTTAGAAACACCCACATCATCATTCAAAATTTATGATCAAATATTTAGAAGACTTTGCTATAGTAAATGAGTTCGCAATGCCAGTCTGCAGTGCCAAATCACAACGCTAATAGATGAGTCAACCAAAACCCTTCTTGCAGTCTTTAAAACAACATGAAAAACCTCATGGAGTACCTGGTAAACCTGGGCTTGATGTAGATTCCATCAAATTTTAACATGTGTGCTTACAAGCTATCTAACCTCGAATGCTCCTCTTTAACCAGTTTGCAGCGCACTTTTGTCAATTACAAATGAAGATCAAAATGATAAATTCTCCTTTTGAAAAGGACCATTTGGATTTATTTGATAATGTGATGGTACTGAAAAACTAAAATCCATCATTAGAGCCTTTTACAAGATAATAATCATAAAAAGACTTGGCACATGCTCTATTTTTTGAATGTTACGAACTTCTAGAAGAGTTTGCAGCACATAAAATTTAAAATCTGAGAAGACACTTTAGGTGGTCGAGTAAATATTTTAGGACCTTTTCCTTGGATTTAATACTTGATGGTGAACTTAAACTAAGTAGTTATGACCATACAATTCCTTTCTTTTTAATGATGACACCATCATCATGACACCAAGACTTGTACATCCTATGTGTTAACATCTGGCTCCACAAGGGATGGAGACCTCCCTATGAGGCTCCAAGAACATTTGCAGTTCTAGTGCCTTATCCATTGTAAAACAATCTGCCAACCAAACTAAAGAACAATTGTTGCACTAGTTCCTCCATTGGTCTATGGATTCATTATTATGAAAAACTAACCTATAATTGCAAATCAAATTCTTGCATGGAAAGCTTATTTATATACATGAGCCTATTCTAATCTATCCAGTTGAATCATGTGATCTCGTATTTCCAATGTAGCCAGTCAAGCAACCGACTAAATGATTTTTTTCAGCTTTTGTTTTCCATAAGAAAAAACAAAAAATGGAAATGTAACAATTCAACATGGCATTTGAAACTAATCCCTTTGAACATGAAAACTGTAAGACTCATTTCCTCTAATGATTCCAACAGAAATGCAAACGAGTCCTGGATAACATGAACAAATAGTTCTTCTTGACCACTAAAATGAAAATGGCATCTTTTAACTATAATTGTTTCATGCTTTATGTCATCAAGCTCAAGATTTCTAGATGAAGGAGAAATAATATGCTCAATAGAAACTTCCTTCTTAGCATCTACATCTGGAAAAAAAAATTGTATATTCTTGAAAGCCTTTAGATACATTAATAGGAACAATGTCTAGAGGTAATCCTTCATATAATTTGGTAGAAATCTCAACTTGACTATCGGGAATTTCTAAATATGCTACTTCATATTCTTGAATAGCATCTTCATGTTGTTGCTCATAAGCAATGATATTTTGATAATAAAAATATAGAGACTTATCTTGAGTCAATAAACTTCCATATGATTCCATACGAAACTGAAGATATTTGAACTGTATCTCTAAAAACAAATATTGACATTTTTTGCAAAAGTCCAAATCAAAAGATGAGGCTGAAGAATCCATTTCAACATATTCATCTTTAGATAATGTACAAATCTAGTCTTTTAAATATTCAAAATATGCATAATCTCTCAATGTACCTATCCATTTTATATATTCTTCAAGGAAAATAGGATTTACCAATAACTCTACCATATTGAGTGATATAGCATTTGGATCAACAACTGAGTTTTTCATCTTGAAACCAGTGGAATTAAAGTGGAGCCACCAAGAAATTCTTCAACATGGAGTTTCCAAGTGAATGATGCAGTATGAACTGTGTCACGAACCTCTTTTCACCATCAAATACTGGATCTAAGATTTTTTGTTCTTCCCAGGGAAGATATTCAACTTTGTCCTTAGCAATGGCACCAAAAATGTTATCACTAGAAGTCACACCTAGATTGGTGTAGGTGTAATCCTAGTACCCATTAAAATTTTGTAGGTTTATATGAGCTTAATATTTAGTGGATCAGTTAGAATGAGCAAGAAATGGAGAGGGAAACAAACTGTAGATCAATAGGATACACCATTGGGCAATGGAGTCATAAACACTCTACTCATTGAAGGCATGAAACATGATCAATAGAAAACAAGATCATATGATGATAGATAGAATAATGAAGAAGGAAAACATAATATAGAATGTTCACTAAACATATATCCTATAAGTTTAATAAATCAACAAATACTTGAATAAAACAATGACTGATGGGAAAAATTACAGCAGATCCTCTACTGCTTAGGGATCCATAAATCATTGGAAGCCTTTGATCCTCAAATATGCAATATATTCAAATAATAATATATATAAAAAACAAGAATTACAATTTGAAAATCAGATCTCTCATGAGTCTTCAATAGCGGTAATTATTACAATCATAAAATGCCCTCAAGATTACAAATGAACACACACAGGAAAACTACCTACTTCAACTCTCTCTAGCCTCTCTTGGCTCATGAATCTTGTTTCTTCTTGATTCCTCTCACCCATTAAATAGAAAATAACATCCAAAATATTCTTAGGAGGTCGAAACCCATCTCTTCCACTAGATTTTAGGCCTTGGAGATAGGTGGCAATAGTCAAAGAGACAAGAATCCAACAAACTTCTAATTTTCAGGAAATTGTTGGAAGTCATTAATAAATCTGTTGCCAACTCACTGCATGAGGTTTTAATGGAGTTAAATATTAGGTGAAAGTGTCCTTTACCATCTAACCAATCTCTGATAATTCATTCAAACCCTCCTGGACAGGTGGAAACCTCTAAACAAGGCGAATATCCAAAAAATATGCAAAACAAAGAGTTTGCAGTGCCAGTTTGTAGTGCACTAGTGTTTTAATTTTATCTCTCAAACGCCAAATGAGGTCAGTCTAAAATTTGGTCATTCAAAAGTTATGATCAAATATTTAGAATACTCTGCTACAGGAAATGAGTTTGCAGCGCCAGTTCGCAACGCTAATAGATGAGTCAGCCAAAACCCTTCTTTCAGTATTTAAACAACATGAAAAACCTCATGGAGTATCTGGTAAACATGGGCTTGATGTAGATGCCATCAAAGTTGAACATGTGTTCTTGAAATCTATCTAACCTCCTATAATATTCCAGATATAAAAAGTATGCAGAAAATAAAGAAAATGCTAGAAATGGCAGATGAACAATAATATAACCTGAATAACACCACAATAATACAAAAATGATAACAGAATAAAACCACAAAGAGCACTTCGATTACTGAGAGCAATTTTCATGGGCTTCTTCGAGGGGGAAACCTCCATTCGAGAAGAGCTCTATTACAATAATATCCAAGCTAGGGTTACCCTCAACTCCTATTTATACTAAATATGTCTATCAAAAGAACCATCTAGAGGAACATCCTTCTAGAAGCGAAAGCTTCTATTAGGTATTCTTACATTCAACTTATTCTACTTTATTGCAAGGCCTTATTAATATTGACATTTATTACATATGAATATATTGTTCTACCTATGTGCAGGTTAGGTCCCTAACATGTCCTCCCCCTTAAAAATAGCCTTGTCCTCAAGGCTTGAGATGTGGAAGTCATTGTAGAATCGTAGCTAATTCCCAAGTGGCATCTGCTGGAGTTGTATCTTTCCACTGGACTAAGACTTCCTTGATGGTTCTATAATGTAGGCAACGCTCACGCTGGTCCAAAAATTCTTGTGGTTGTATCCAAATGGATCCTTCTTCGTCCAACTCGGGAAGGTTGGTTTGAATTTGGCACTTAGTTCCAATCACCTTCTTTAAGCATGAAACATGAAAAATGAGATGTAGCTTAGAATGACTGGTAAAATCTAACCGATAGGCCACCTGTCCCACATGCTTGAGAACGGTATAAGCACCATAAAATTTGGGTGCCAGCTTCTGACAATGCTCAACCTTTAGGGAATTTTTCTTGTAAGATTACAGTCGAAGAAACACCTGATCCCCTTATGCAAATTGACATTCAGAGTGACCTTGATCTGCTTGTTACTTCATGCGATTTTGTGCCATGACCAAATTCTCTTTGAGGGTACGGAGAATAGCCTCTCGAACTGTAAGCGTTTGGTCAACCACCTGGACCTTCGAGACATCTGGTAAGTATGAGAGAACCGAAGGTGTCTTTTTTCCATACACTGCTTCAAAAGGAGTCATGCATGTAGTTGTATGGTATGAAGTGTTGCACCACCATTCAACTAGGGGTAACCATTGAGCCCACTGATTTTTCTTTTCCGAGGCAAAACACCTCAAATATGTTTCCAAACACTTGTTGACAAATTCAATTTGGCCATCAATCTGGGGATGATAAGTTGTGTTGAGATGCAATTGGGTGCCTTGTATCTTGAATAGTTCTTGCCAAAAATTGCTGGTGAAAGTTGGGTCGCGATCGAAAACAATAGAATGTGGCATCCCATGAATCTTGAAGACTTGATCCATGAAACGTTGAACCACATTGGATGTTTTAAATGGGTGTTGCAGAGCATAGAAATGAGCATACTTGGAAAGGCGATCAACAACCACCATGATGACTGCTTTATTTCCTGATTTAGGTAAGCATGTAATAAAATCCATAGAGATATCCCTCCAAATAACAGGTGGAATCGGAATCGGTTTTAGTGTGCTAGTGTTAAGAACCAAACATCAATATAGCATAGAAAAACCTCAGGAAAAGTACTCAACGCCTTGAAAAAGAGATAATTTCAGATAATAAGCCTCTTCGAGGGGGCAACCTCCTTTTACCCCACTTAAATGTTCAA
>SNQJ01S0052241.1:23849-45957 GCA_010110895.2 Picea sitchensis | reverse complement strand
GAATAGCTCCTCTTTACTGTATGAAACTGTTAATTTAGGAACACAAGGTAATCCTCAAAATATCAATCTGGGAAAAGGGTGTTTTGAACAAGAAAAATCTGCATTTATAAAATTATTCAAAGAATTCAAGGATGTGCTTGCTTGGACGTATGACGATCTAAAAACTTTTGATCCAAACATAATACGGCATGTAATTCCCATGAAGCCCCAAACCCAACCTTTTCAGCAAAAATTGAGAAAAATGCATCCTAAATAAGAACCTACCGTAAAAAAGGAACTAAATAAATTACTCACTGCTAATATTATTTTCCCAGTCCGGCATACTCAATGGGTATCCAACTTAGTCCCAGTAAGGAAGAAAAATGGAGAAATTCGACTTTCGCAATTTAAACCGAGCCTCTGATAAAGACAATCACCCCGTTCCTCCAATGGAACAAATTCTGCAACAAGTATCGAGTTCTGAAAGACTATCTTTATTAGATGGTTTCTAAGGGTATAACCAGGTCCTTATGTCTCCATCAAATCAGCTAAAAACCACTTTCCGTACCCCATGGGACACCTACGCCTACAGAAAAATGCCTTTCGGATTGATCAATGTCAGTGCCACCTTCCAGAGGGCAATGGACATTACCTTTTGTGGCCTTATCAATCAATCAGTTGTGGTCTACCTAGATGATGTCATTGTCTTTTCCAAGAACAAGAAAGATCATCTGTCTCATCTTAGGGCTGTGTTAGAACGATGTCGCAAGTTCGGCATTTCACTCAATCCTAAAAAATCAGTCTTTGCAGTGGAACTAGGGAAAATGCTTGGGTTTATAGTCTCTAAAGACAGAATGATAATTGATCCTGAAAGAACCCAAGTCATTGTCAACCTTCCCCCACCTTCTTCCAAAAAGGCCATGCAATCCTTTTTGGGTAAAATTAATTTTGTCAGACAATTTGTTCCAAGTTTTTTAGAGATGGTTAGACCTCTACAAAATCTGATAAAAAAGGATGTTCTGTACAAATGGGGAGCACAGGCGAATCAAGCTTTTAATTCCAATAGAAAATCTATAACCGAAGCACCTTCCTTGATGAGTCCTGATTTTTCCCAGGATTTCATGCTGCATACTTTTGCATCTGACAGATCTTATGCTATTGTGCTCACACAGAAAAATGTTGAAAACAGTGAGATACATATTTCATTTATGAGCTCTGCCTTTAAAGGAGCAGAATTAAATTACCCTGCGGTAGATCAACAGACATACGCTGTTTTCAAAGAAGTTAAACATTTCAGGTCCTACCTTTTAAAATCAAGGAAAAAAATCGGTGTTCCTTACACTGCTGTAAGAAATCTGTTAGTGCAGAAAGAGTTGGGGGAGAAAAGGGCAAATAGGATGACATCCCTTCAAGAGTATGATCTCGAAATAGTACCTGCACAAATTGTTAGAGGTCAAGGTCTTTGTAAATTGGTAGTTGATTCAGTTGAAATATCAGAAAATCAAATAAATACATCAACTACAAATCAGCATAACGAAACACAAATCTGTTGTACACAAACTGTGTCTAATTCATGGTATGATAATATCAGATTTTATTTGTTGCACGAAACTGCTCCTCGTAGCCTTGGTCCGAGAAACAGAAGAGCACTAAGGCTTAAATATGCATATTTCCAATTAATTAATGATATATTATTTCGAAAGAATTATGACGGTGTTTTTCTACGTTGCCTAGAAAAAGAGGAATTCGAAAGGGTATTGGATGAACTTCATTCTGGCGCTGTCGGGGGTCATTTTGGTGGAGATACTACTGCCCACAAAGTACTTAGGGTTGGATACTATTGACCTAACTTGTTTAAGGATGCTCACACTTTGTCCTGCAAATGTATAATCTATCAAAAGGCTGCAGGACAAGTGAAAAAAGTTGTTTTTCCTTTGCAGTCTGTCACAGTAGACACACCTTTTCAGCAGTGGGGCCTAGATATTATAGGACCGATTAATCCTCCTTCCTCACAGCAGCACAAGTACATTTTCACGACAATAGATTATTTTATGAGATGGTCAGAAGCCTTACCATTAAAGGTAGTCAACACGAATCAGGTAGTTTCGTTTCTAAACTCTCATATTATCACTCGTTTCGGAATTCCTGAATGTTTGGTTTTCGACAATGCTTCTTATTTTTCTTCACTGGACATGAATGTCTTTGCTTTAGAAAAAGGGATTAAACTAAAATACTCTGCCAGCTATTACCCTCGAGGGAACGGTTTGGCTGAATCAACGAATAAAAATCTGATCAAGATAATAAAGAGAGCAGTGTCAGAAAACCACAAAAATTGGCACAATGCGTTGTACAAGGCACTTTGGGCTGATAGAATCACTCCAAAAGCTTCCATAATTCTCCTTTCTTCCTCGTTTAAGGAAGAGAAGTCATCCTTCCTCCACATGTATTGCTCCCTTCTCTGCAATTGTCACAGAAAGTTCAAGAAGAGGAATGTCCTCCTCTAGAAAATCAGATAAACGCTTTATTAAAATTGGAAGAAGTAAGGACACACGCAAAATAGAAATTGGATCAGCATCAGCAAATTGTAAAGAGCTGGTTCGATACACGTTCATCCTCAGAAAATAATTTTAATGTAGGGGATTTGGTCCTCAAATGGGACAAAGTGCACAAGAATAAAGGAGAACATACCAAGTTTCAAAACTTGTGGTTGGGGCCTTTTGTCATTTCTGAAAAATTGGGTCCTAGTTCTTTTCATTTTCACAACTTAGAGGGACAGCCAGACACTTTTCCAGTGAATGCCCAGTCTCTCAAAAAATACTTCACCTGAGAAAATCAGATTTACCCCCTTGTAAATATTTTTAGCTTACGTTTTCTTTTGTTTTATTTTTCGTTTTTTTTATTTTTATTTTGTTTGGTTTTGTGTTTCCTTAATGATTATTTCTGAATCACCATTCATTATTGAAGGGAATTGGATCTTTCACTAATAACAATTAATAATAATTCAATGCATCTGCACATTAAGTTCTGAACTCAAATCAGTTACGGTAAGTCTTTGTCCAGTCATTGTTCCCGGTTTTTGTTGAAGTCTCAGGGAAACACGATTATCTTTAAAACTTCTGACGTCGTCCCAATTTTAATGAGATCAACTCATAGCGCTTCCTCATTCCTGAGATGATTTCTTGACTGAAATTTAAATGTCCAAATAATGATGAAAGTTATCATTCTCAAAGAACGAAAACATAATTCTTAAGATCAATCCTATCATTGCCTGGCTGTGAAATCTTCAGTATCACCCCGCTCTCTTGTTATCGTGAAGTTTCTCAAATTTTTATAAGCAAATTGTAGAGAGTTGGAAACACTGTAATGTGTGGGAATTGTGTGTAAACCCGCCGGGATACTAAACAGGTCTGCTGGCAGTGGGTAAATGCACACATGATACCAAGACAACTTCATTAGGGTACTGAACAGGCATGCTAGCAGCGAAGCAATGTCGGGTTCGAAGATCCTCAAGTATGTTTTTAAATTGATCAGATGTCAAGATACTTTTATCATAAATGGACTACTTTTGGATGGGATCGAAGTACTGGAGAGGGTTAAATGACATCCTTATCGAGGCTATAAACGCCTGCTAGCAGCAGTGGCCCTATCAACGATATTGGAGTTACTTGTATAAATATCGTTACCCCTTTGATCGAAACGAGATGTCGGATTACAATTTTTGGACAGAACTTTATCTAATAATATGGTTGTGTTATTTTTCTGAGTTGATGTCAAAGTGTTCGATCTGTCTTTTAATTCTTTCTAACAACTATTTGAGTTATCTGTTCCCTGACATAAAGTTATGATCATCCAGAGATAACTGCTTCGCCCAACATGTTGCCATTGTTGGCAGCCAAATATTCATGTCGATTTTATCATTGTAAAATATCGTCTTAATGGGATAAAAAAATTTGTAGCTGCATCCTTTGTTTGCAAAGATTTCTTTCATCTTTTGTTTTGAAAAAAATTGTTTGATTAGCTGTGTGTATGAGTTCATTGATTTTAATCTCTCGTTTCTCTTGTTCAATTTCATGACTGTAAGCATGAAATTAGAGCAAGCTCTGGTTTGGGCACATCATACAGTCTATAGACTTTCCTTTTATAAATTGGATAACACCTAAGGGCATCTAATAATTTCAAGAACCTTAAAAGCTTGTGAACCTATCGTATTATGGGTTACTTACCATTAGTGCATGAGTTGTCCACCTTGGGGTTATGCCTTAGGCATTTTATTCTTTGAATGTTTGGATTATCACGTTACCACATCTACGATCGTGCATCAAACAATAACTTTGGTATAATCTCAAATATGAATGCTATCCCTTGTATTCATATCACAGTCTCATCATTTTGGTACAGGACTGACAGTCATGCCTTCAAACAATTACTCCTTCGTCCTGCTAGCACAAGCTTGCATTCATTGCCTCAGGTGGTAAGTTTTCGTTTTTGGGTTTGGCAGTCATTTGACAAGGTGGTTTTCATTTTTGCGCGTCCTCTGGTTTAGCATCCACTCAACAGTCCAAGTGGTCGTTATGGTGGCTTTCTACTGAAGCCTTAGGTATCGGGTCTCCTCTGAATATGCAGAGCTTACCCTCTTTTTCGTGTGGTTTCGAACATGCTCCACCCTTCGCTACTCCTGTTGGTTTTGTGTGACCAAATCGATGGCGCATGTGGTGAGGATCGAGCCGAATGGCTCACAGGCCCTCCTCTCACACGACGACGTTGTGGACGATCTCGTGGCTTATGGTTGGGACAAGTTCATAAAGCTATTCAAGGGTTTTAACCTCAAGGTCACTCAAGCCTTTGCCCAAACTTTCGATGGTGCTAAGGCTAAGATAGGAGATTTACAGTTGGAAGTGACCGAGGGTTCAATTGCAGAGGCCACTAGATTGCCCCAAGAAGGAGCTCGCTGGTTTAAAAACCTCAAGTTCGAAGGCATCCCTTGGCACCTACTAATGGCTTCCAAGAAATCGGGTTAGATTGTAAAAGGTACACCAATTGTTTTATTTAAACCACGATGCCATGGTTTAATGTTGATACTTAAGCAGTTTATCACCTGTGAAGGTTGATACGGACTAGTTTTCCTGTATCATGTCTTCTTATTGATGGTTTATTTAGGTTTTGGTTTAAATATGCCATTCTACCTACTTAAGAACCTGCAAAAAATGGCCAAATTTTACCAAAGGCAAAACCTAAATGCACAGTCTAGTTTATTCCTTCACGGTTTGATTCATATTTTGGTCATTTCACAATTATCTAAAGTTGGGATAGTTGGCAAGATTTTGTGTATAGAAATGGGTTTGCCCTACCTGAAACCGTGATAGACTCACCTCTGCGTTTTAATGAGCCCTCCAATCCTTGTCAGTCAAACCCCTCTCTGGAAAACCTACATGTCGAACTACAAGAAAGCCCCATGTCTATAACTAAAACCCCTTGTTGTTCTCCATAGGTCATCCAAAGGCAAGAAACCGAGATGCAATTTTATTCCCAAAAAATCTTTAGAAGATGTATTGGATGATCTGAAGGAAAAGGTCTTTCTTTGTTTTTCTTAGTCCTGAGCCAGTTTTGRTGGATTTGAATGAAGTTGAAATCAGGAAACATGGTAGGCGAAAAATACAGAGAAGTCCATACATCAATTTTAAAAATAAAAGACATGGTCGACTCATATCCAGAACACTAAGAAATCAACATCACGATCATGAAAAACCTACCYCTGTTATTGAGATCGATGACCGGATTTCTGAGGATGATATCGATGATCGGATTCCTGAGGACGATATCGATGTCGATACACCACAGTTCGATTTCGTATCGAAACTGCCTCCTTTCTTAAGGAAACAACAAGGTTTTTTAGGCATTCAACATGATCTAAAACGAATCATGGAACAAGATGAATTACCCACTACAGAGCAGACTCGGCCTTTACCAAGCATGGAACCAGTGCATTGCGAGAATTGTTTCGATTGGATCGAAAGGTATCATCGGGATGTTCCTTACCTATAGGCACAGTTGAATCAAGTGGTCACTCGGAACTTAGTTCTTGAGAGGAAGAACGATGAGCTCAGAGCTTGTGTTCGATCGAACGCACACAGAGCCAATAAGCGTTTTAAGCGATATGGGAATGTGGTTATTAAAAATTCAACCAATTTCAATACTATTATAAACTCTGACATGTTTGATGCCTCTCTTTCGAATTTTTGAATTGGTAAATAGTTCGTTTGTAGTTCACGATTTGATTCTGTTTGGATAAGAAATAGATTCACTTTGATTTTGTTTTTATTTTAGACTAGCTACAGAATCGAAAGATTTTGTAGCTTGTCTTTTGAAATTATTTGTTTTGATTATTGTCTAATTTTGATTTTGTTTTTATTGTTTCAGGTGAACCGCAGATTGATGTGTTATGATTAAGGGAATGAGTCATGATTTGAGCGTTTAGTGGACTAGTAATTTTATGTTTTGAAAAACAATGTTTATTAATGTAAATGTTTTTTATTAAAAGACTCCAACAAAAGTATCTTTTGTTATTTTATTTTAAGTAAAAACTTATTTTAAAAAGCTCTGCCTCTAACTTGCATGATAGGAGGAACAGATCAAAAGTTTGTTTTAATAGCAATGTTTGCCTAGTAATAGAGGCAATTCCTCCTGGACCATATGATGAACATATTTTTTTGAAACTATATGGGAAAGCAGTTTACTCTTTGGCTTTCGTCCTATGTAGACTGTGTAGTGTTTTTTTCATTGTCTTCTCATGTAATTTCTAGGTGTGAAATGTTATATGTATCGAGCTAGCTTTAGTTTGTTCTGCACATAATATTTTATATCATGTTTTATCTTTATGTTGTTCATTATCTTTAGGTTCAGTTTATATCTATGACTGGTCATCTATTCAAGTATTTTTGAGTTTACATCTGATGCTACATAGTTGGTAACACCATTCCTGAGAATTGGAATTTCATTCATTTTCAGTTATTGGATATTTCAAAGTCACATGATATAGAATCATTTGTCTTTCTGTCATCATAAAATCGTTCTGGAATATAAAAGACTTATTTGAGTTTCTTCAGGAAGTATTATGCTTGCCTTTGTCATAGGTTTACACTTGACACGAGTTAAGAGGAGATCATACAAATACAGAGAGATGAATTTAGCTTAGTATTGTTGATCAACAAGAGGTTAGTCAATTTATTATTTATTTAATTTGTTGATTTGTGAATGAATAGTGATTGCATTGTTTAAACGTTAAATTGCTTTGTCTATTTTCGTTATATCATTTATAATCTTGTTCATTCACTGTTTATTAGTTTTAGTAATTAGAGTACTAGAATAGTTTTGTTATATTTAAATTTGTTTAGATCCATTATCTTGAAACAATTATTTTCACAATGCTTTGCTTAAACCTTGTAAATTGTATATAACCATTATTACATGAACATTGTTAGTTAAGCATTTGTAATTAAAGTGTTGATTGTTAGAGTTGTATCATTAGTTAATCCACATCTTTTAGTTGTTTTAGGATCTTAGTTAGCTAACAGAGCCATAAAACCCGTCGGGTCAGATCATATAAGCGACTTGCAGGTTAAAATGAACCAACCCTGGTCTAGATCTTCCCTTCTCGTTTATGGTGTGTCATAAATGCCCGTCAACGGTATCCTACAGGGAGAAATCCCACAGCGTTAGTTTATTCCTTTCACAGGCAGAAAGGGTGTATGGGAGGGAGATAGAGCAGGACTTGCTCCTTCTTGAGGAGCTACATGAAATTCACAGGGGAAGGAAACAATCTCTCTTGTTAAGGTTTAAGCTATTATTGAGTTACCTTTCTAGTTACTAGATAAAAATAGCATAGACATGATCACTGAGGAGAAACTGTCACAAGAGTACACAAGCATTTATCTTAAGGAAAACCCTCGAGGGAAAACCAATTAAAACTTCCTTAATATAGATAGCGATACAATGCCGAGATAATGAACCAAACAACATAGAATTCCTCTCCCAAGGGACGCGCCTCTCTCTCTCTTCCTTCTTAAACTGGCCAGTAACTGCGGCTTCCTTCAATACTTGCACACTAGATGAGTGAGTTGATTGTGTGTCCAAATGAAGCATTGGCCTCTCTTTTTATACAAGCTGGCGGTGTTGAACGTATGTCTTTTTTTCAGCTGGCGGGGCCGACTTCTCGATACAGGTGGTTATAACCCACTTTAATATAATACGGATTTGGTAGGCTTCTCATTACGGGTGGTTATAACCACTTTAATATGTCGGGGGTAGTACTTTTCATTTAAGCCTATTACGATTAGAGGTTTTATTGTTGATCCACACAAGGGTATTTGGTCAATTACAATGCTTGAAATGATCCCGATCCACAAAGGATTGATCTAATCAATAATAAATATATTTTATCTTTATCCACAAAGGGATAAGAATATTCTTTAGGTTACCCGCGATATTTTAACACTCCTCTCTTAACAAGGAAGGATATTCTTTATCTTTTGATAGGTCACTGGATGTCGGCATCAACTAGGTAGTAGCATCCTTTGGATAACATCATCAACTGCGCAATATCATCAATTGGATAACATCATCAAATGGGCGACATCATCAAATGGGTAACATCATCAATTGGATAAAATCATCAACTAGGCAACAAGAGGCATCAATATAATCAACTTTGACATCTCGCATCATGATCACTGACTAGCACATCTATAAATCATCGGAGGTTTTGTTCTCTTTATCTTCATGCGAGGAGATACTCTTTCTTTCTTTAGTCTTCACCGCGGAAGATACTTCTTTCTTATCTTCACCTGAGGAAAGATATTCTATGAGTTTGCCTTTCCTTTTATGAACACCACTTCTCTTGTAGTCATATATCTCACCCATCCCTTTGGGGACTACTATAGCTTCACTTCTAGTCATCCCACACGAACTAGAGAAGCTAAGATGCCTTTGGAGCAGAGACTAGACTCCTTTCCATGATCCACCTTGATATCCGCGACACAAACCTTAGGAGCCAACTAACCATTCCACATGGTCAGGTTTGTGTTCAGACCCTCCATCCTTGGCCAAAGGAGGTATATGCCAGCTACCCTTGACATCCACATTCCCTCTCTGAAGATTGGTCACACCCCTCTCTGAGGAATTATTCTAGCATGTCTAAATTGTCCAAATATCAACTTACTTGAGACCGGAGGCCAACCTTAATTTCTCATTCCCCTTCTCTACCGAAGGACTCTTCTCTTTCTCCTTCTCTGAAGGTCTACACGTGGGATTGCTCATTCCTTCTCTACAAGGTCTCTTCCTTCTCTACGAATGGTCGCTATGGGATCTGCAAAAATCTCTTGTGGTCCAAAATCTTTCAATGGTATAATACCATGCTACCCATCTGGTGGGCACCATCCATCTCTTGGATAACTTTCATCTTGATCCAAATATCTGGGCACCATCCATCTGCTTTCCTAAGTGCATCAAATCACGATCTTCTATTTCAAAATCGGAGACATAGCTCCCTC
This sequence comes from Picea sitchensis, assembly GCA_010110895.2. NCBI lineage: Eukaryota > Viridiplantae > Streptophyta > Pinopsida > Pinales > Pinaceae > Picea > Picea sitchensis. The sequence goes on along the minus strand of SNQJ01S0052241.1, from coordinate 36,433 downwards.
TTGCATAGCCCGATAGTTTCTAATCCTGCATCCTTGAGTTCTCTTACATTATTATCTGGAGTGCCTTCTTGAGATTCGCATATTTTTTTTGTCTTTCATACTAGATCCAACTGCTCCCCTCGCATCTAGAGCAGTCACAGCTTTGTGGTGCATCCACCATCCACTATATCTGATTATCCATCGTTTTCTTCATCTTGAATATTTTTTTTTTGCATCTTTAGGAGCCTCTTTCTCCTATATAAATATTGTATATTGTTTGGTATTTACTGACTTTCACCATATCATACTTCCTTCTTGTGTTGTCTAACTTTTTCAAGTCACAGCGTAAGTTCTTTCTTCTGAGACCTTTAAACTTACTTATAGTATGCTTTTCTTTGTCACTCTCATGGGTGATCATACATGAAATAAATATTTTATCTCTTTCTTCATCCTCTTCTTTAATACTTCCTTCATAAGATGCATAGACCTTTGAAATAAAGCTTGAGGTTAATTCCATTCTCCACAAAAATCTAACTTGTAATGATAAAGTATTAAAGTAAACAAGATACTAAAGAATAAACGTGATACACTTATATTTTTTTTTTGTGTTGGGAGGCTCCACCGGACTCCACCATTTACTATATTCTTGGATCAACTATCTTTAACTTAAAGAACATAATCCTTAATTTATGCTAAAACTTTCTTTGAGGGAGGAGATTCATCTTCCTACGCCACATGTGCTTGATGCTTTCTTTTCCCTTTCCTTGAGGACAGTGTTAAGAAAAGTGTCCCAACTTTTGACAATTGTAGCATTTGATCTTTGAAACATCTCTCTTCTTATAAGGACTCTTGTGGAGTTAGCTTCTTTATTATTCTTCTGAAGGAACTTCTTTTGTTCTTTTGAGCTATAAGAGCTTCCTCTTCGCCGACAATTAATCTCTTTTGTTAGTCTGCAAGTCTAGATTCTTCGTGTTTGCAATTTGCCCATAACTTATCAAACTTGGGTAACTTGGCGCTTCTTGCACACCTCCTTGTAAAAAGAGGAATCCAAGATGTTGGAAACCCATTTAGGGTTGTGGTTACAAGTTCTTTGTCACTAATGACATCTCTAATAGCTGCAAGTTGATCTCTGGTCTGAGAAACTCTCATAAGATGGGATGTGTGGGTGTGAGTTGTCCATCTTCATGTGCAGAAGTTGATTTTAAGGTAAGATTGGCTAATGTCTTTGCTTTCATATAATCACATTTGAGTGCTTCATACATTTGCCTTGTTGTCTTTAGTTCAGATATATGAGGGATCAAAGTGATCCTTTTACTAAATTTGACACAAATCTCTTTGCTCTTTTCATTCTTCTTGTTATCCACCAAGTTGCACTATGGTGAATTTCAGCTGAGGCGTAAAGTTTGAACATTAATGTTCAAAATTAAGAGTTCAGAAATTCAACCGGTCAAAAAGACCACTGGTTACTCTACATTTCCATAAAAAATTGTAATAAGAGTGTTGGCATGATGAATTTCTAAAAAGTCTTAGCCACCTTAAGTCCTAAAGTTATACTACAGTGTGTTTTTCACTTACTAATTATATTTTCAGCTTTTCCGGTGATTTATAATTTATGAGTTTTCACTCAATCACTTGGTGGAGTATATGCTCATGGTTGGGGCTTGAGCATGAATCTAAGCCTAGTGTCTGATGTATATTACCATGCCAAACATCTAAGTCTTATGGAAATGTACTTCTAAGTCCCCTAGAGTTTTTTTTCGGTTAATTAAAAAATTGCGAGAATTCGACAATTTTTAATTAAAAATAAAGATACATTAAAAGGGTAATTATTTTGGGCACCAAATAGGCCATGGGGATGCTCAATTTGGACCTAGAGCACCAATGTTACCAAATTAGCCACTTACTTGGGTAAAATTAGTGATTTTCATCACTTAAAAGTGATTTTACCCTCAAAAACCAAAATGCATTTTAATTCAATAAAATCAGCGAAGTCAAAAATAAAAAGAATAAAGGGGGACAAATTTGGAAAAGACTTAATGGCAAAGAGTCAATCAAATGGTCAAAGGGGACAAGATATTCTTGATTTGGATTTGATTGATTGCATATCTCATTTGATTTGAGCATGTGGGCATTGGGAGATTAAGCCCCTCTTGGAGAGGTGGCGCCCTCTTGGAGAGGTGGCAGCCTATGGTTTAAAGAGGTGGCACCCTCCCCTTTGCATTTGATTTGGTTGACACTTGTTGGTGTATGTGGAGAGGTGGCAGCCCACTCTCCACACATGGCAGCACATTGTTCAACACTTGGTGCTCCCCTCCTTGAGGAGGCCATTCGCCCCTCTTGTATAAATAAAGGAGCTCTCTCTCCTTATGAGTTAGTGGGAGATTGAGAAGAAAGCCATTGTGCTATTGTGTAACACTCTTTCATATTGGAATAAAATCCAAAGACTTTGGAGGTCAGCTTGTTGTGGATCTTATGTGTGGATGCTCATTGTCATTGCTAATCTATGAGGTGAAATTGTTTGATGCATTTTATTTCAATTGTCTAATTGTAGCTTTGATCTATTGAACCTGTTTGCTTCTTAGATCAAATTATCTTTCTTTAACAAGATTTACTAAGCTTGCTTGCATTTTAAATCTTGTTGATTCTCAATTTCTCATATGTAATCAAAGAATTTATGTTTTTCTTGCTTGATTAACATGCTTTCTAGATTTCATATGTAAGGGATACTACTATTTGACGTTGTGTTTGTAAGTGTGTTGAAGCTTGTGGGATCTCTCATGCTTGAAAGGAAGTTGAGCTTGCTTGCATCCTCTTCATCTTCAGATTCAAAAGGATAATGGCTCTTTCATACCAAAGAGACTCCATTGCCCAAAGGGTTCCCAAGGCTACTCTTCTCCTTTCTCTCTTTCTCAAAGAAAATTTAAAATTTTGGTTACTTCGTTGTAAATGTAAGTTGCTTAGATTCATCCTTATTTCAAAATTCTGAATATCTAAGACTACATGCATAAGATAAACCAAGATCTAAGTTGTACTTTCAAAGTTTCATCTAATTGATTAGATCTAGTATAGGAAAAGTCTCATTTTAGCATACTTTCTTTCAAAAAATTCTGAAGTTAAAGGGTAGTTTCTTTTCTTAGAGCTTTCAATTCATATTTGGCAATTGTACTGCCTCTGTATTTCCTGTTTTATAACAGCAACAAAAGGACCCCAAGAGGCAAGCTTCTTAGCTTGGGTTCCTTAGTTAAATTTTGCGAAATTTGCAAAAGTAACTTCGATTTTTTTTTGGAGTTTAACTCCTTAACCCAAGACACTTCCCAAAGTGTTTTGGGCCATATTACAACCCTCTTTTGTTAGCTGTTTTGTGCAGGTTGACGAAGCGAGGTAGAAGGAGATACGTCCATTTTTGGGTGGATTAGGAGCATCTGGGACCCCTAGAAGCAACATTTCTATTTCATAGTCCTTTGAAAAACTTTGTAAGAGACTTGTGACCCCCTAATGAATGAGGGTCACAAGTAATTCCAATAAAGCATTGTGTAAAATCATAATAAAATAAAGCGGAAGGGCTACAAGCTCCGCTCTTCAAACTTCCAGTGGTGTTTTAGTGATTGTGTCAATTTTTATAGTTTGTTGTTATGCTTAGATCAATTTCTTTTATTTACGCAAGTAGAATACAATTGTTAGATTAGTTTCAAAATTCGGATGTTTCAATTTGAAAAGCAAAATAAACCATCCCCTCATTTAGAAGGAACGTCGTGGTTCTGGCCATTCCCAAATTGACTTTGTTTGCTGTTGAGCAACTACATACCTCAGTGACCGAGAGGACTTTGGGCAGTCATGGATATAGTGAAAGTGGAAATTATCACACTTTATTTTACACTGTGTGTTAAAATAAACCAAATTCCCCCTCAACTCTGGGTGTTGTTCGGCCCTTCGGTTGTGTGCCGATCTGGCAGAGGTAAGTTCATACATTTGTCTTTGGTGTTCCGGTGGTTGTCGTTAGTGGACAAACCAAAGGAGTTGTTAATTTGATGTGCGAGGCAGAAGTGACACGAGGAAGTAAAGGCAGACCCCTCTCGGGACCTGGCTTCTCACTCGTTTTGGACATCCAACAATTTTAGTGAATTTATTGGTGAGACCATTTGGGTTTGGTAAGGTTCGCAGAGTTTCCAATCAAAGAGTTAACCTCAAAGGAGGCCAAACCATTTCATAATCCGAACTTTAATTTACCCTTAATAGAACACACGAACTACATTGCAGTGATTCTCATTAAAGGCCGGTCTCAAATTTCATACTCGACCAAAGAAGCCACTGAACTTCACTTTTATTGATTATGTCTTTCAATAAATGCAAACTTGCACTAACCTTTGTTTCGATTATCCTTTTTGATGCAGAGTTAAATGTTCATTTTACATGTATAAATTGTTGATGATATGAGTATGGTACATTCAATTTATAGTTAGTGATTTAAGTAATAAACTCCTAGATTTTAATTTAAATAGCAGCTTAAAAGCCTTAGTATATTTGTTAGGGACTACCCCTTAGCCGCTAGAGGTTGGCCTAGGCCAGGAGGAGTTGAGGATTAGGTGACATCACCGTAACTCTCACTTGCCCCTAAGGACACCTGCAAAGTGGATTGAAGATTTCTTCCACATCTCCCGAGGTGTATAAGGCAGTAACACTTCTTATGCTTAGTCTTTTGTTATTCTTCATGCAGTTCACAGTACCCAGCATGACATGTTCCTGGAGATGGTTCTAGATCTCCCAAGTCATCTGCAACCTATGCTTCCAAGTTTTGAAGTTTCTAGATCCTTCCATTTTGTCTTCTACCCTCATGATGAAGCCATTCTTTCTTAATGAGAAAACCCTAGCCCTCTGGTGCAGAAATAATAAAAATCAGAATTACTTGGATCTGGCTGAACTCACCATAATATGCGTTGGACTGAGGTGAGTAGCTGGGTGTGTTTAGATTCCGGAGAATTCAACTTTTACCCCTCAAACTTGATGTGCTTGGTTGAATTTGGAGGTATACGGTTTCAGGTACTTTTGGTTTTAAGACACTTGGTATACAGTTTTAAAGGCACTTTGAAACTAAGGTTTCACTAGGAGATCTAACCAACGAAAAAAGTGTCTTTGGGATGCCAAAATGTTCCTTAGGGATGAAACCTTTAAGATGGATTGAAATTTGAAAAAATTCTTTAATAAAAGGCTAATTTTCATTATGCGACAACGGTGTACGTTTTTCTTTTTCTGTGAAGATTTTCTCTTGACAGCTCACGATACCATGTAAAGAGTTTAAGCTATTATCCAGATTTACGACAGTTACTAGATAACAATAGCATGGAAAGCGGGGATCATTGAGAGAAACACAATCACAAGAGGGACACAAGCATTTATTAAGGAAATACCAGGGAAGAAAACCAACAAAACTTCCTTAATATAGAGAAGCCAATGATGAGATAATGAACCAAACAACAAATTCCTCCCCAATGATCGCCTCTCTCTCTCTTCTTCTTTAATGGCCCGGTAAGCGCAACTTCCTTCAATATTTGTGCACTAGATGAGTGAGTTGATTGTGTGTCCAAATGAATCGTTGGCCTCTTTTTTTTATACAAACTGGCGGATCCTGAACATGTATGCTTTCAGCATGGGGGCGACTTCTCGTGCAGGTGGTTATAACCACTTTAATATATTACGGTTGGGACGACTTCTCATTCTCACGTTAGTTATAACACTTTAATATAATATAGAGATTAGATCTTTTTCATTTAGCCTATTACAATTAGGGTTTGACCAATCCGAGGATTTGGTCAAATTACAATGCAGAGCATGATCAATTCACAAAAGGGGGTTGATGTAATCAATAATAAATATATTTTATCTTTATCCACAAAGAGGGATAAAGAATATTCTTTCAATACACAATATTTTTAACATATTTGATATATACATTTCTTGTTTGCACATAATAATCCTACAACAACTAATCCCACATCAACTATGGGTGACCTATTGAGGCCATGTAATTTTGTAAATATTCAAGGTTATCCTCATCCTATTCATGACAAAGCTATTGAGAAATTGCTTGCTTTTCAAGGAAACAATGATGTTAGTGCCAGGACTCACATCGTCAACTTCAACTTATTCCTTCGACAAATTAGTGCTCAATGGTCACAATCATGAGAAAGGCGTCAAGATGACCCTTTTGTGTTTTTCTGGAAGGGATGCTTGAGTGGTTCTCGGAACAAGATCCTAACAAATTTATCACTTTAGTAGAAATCACAAAATCCTTCAATGAAAGATGGGGTGATCAGAAAGAGGACCGTCATTTATTGCCTGCCCTCAGCACAAGTCAAATGAAGGAAAATGAAACGATGGAAGATTTCAATAAAAGATTTAATGACTTGTTTAAGAGCCTCCCTCAAACTATTAAGCCTCCTTATGCATATATTTTAATTCATTACATGGAAACCTTTGAGGTAATCAGGATATCAACTAGGGATAAAGAACCAACAACTCTAAGGGATGCAAGTATGTTATCAAGATGAGCCAAGAATATACTGAGAGATGCTTTCACGAAGTCAAATATGTCGAGGGATTTTCAAGAGGAACTTCTTCGAGACCCAATGGGGGAGAGAAGAAGAAGTGGAAAATCAAAGAGTCTTCTAATGATTGCATAAAGGAGCTCGCTCAATTAGGTAAGCAAATGTAGATAAACCAAGTTAATCAAATAAAGCAAATAGATATTAACCATGCTAATAAAATGAAAGCCATGCAAAATAAGTTGATAGCCATGGAAAGGGCTCAAGCTAACATATCTCATCATAATCCAAATGATAAATGGAAAAAAGAGACCCTCACCTCAAGAGAAAAGGCCCCCAAATACTTTTGAGTCTACTAACTTCGTTGACCATCAAGTTATCCCATATTACAGACCTTGTGAATTTGTTATCACTTGATTTTGTAGGAAGGTCCAAAGGGCTTGAGTCAAAGGCGTGGCTTAGGCGTAGCAGGGCTTCCATATGTCACCTCGATGGGTAGGCTCTTTCTATTTAGAACAAGTCAAAGGGAGGCATTCTAAGGCAATCTGGGTTAAAGAAGGAGGCTAAAGGAGTAGACAAGTCAAGGATACCCTCTTTTCACAGATTGTTGCCCAAGGAGATAGTCAAAGAGATAAGACCAGCGATGATGCACACATTTTGCCGAGACAAATAAAAACTAGAATGTGCTTGCAGATTAAGGTTAGTACTTAATGAAATCAATGACTATCTTCAAATGAATATGTAGACAATGATCAAATGCAATTGTTGGCAAAGTCAATGATTGCTAAACAAAAGATAAATGCTTGTATCACTTCTTCAACAAGCATAAAAGTCAATGAGCATTCAATGTTTATTGAGCCTTATCATATCGGTGACACAATAAACATGTCAAATCGGCTCTTATACAATATATTACTGCGTCACCTATACAAATTACGCTACAAGGGGTGGCGTCAAGCTTATCAATAGGTCAATTTGAGAAGCAAAGGCACAGCGTTTTACCAAATAAGCTCACAAATACAACTAACAACTCAATGCCAATCAAGAGATGAATAAAGTCACAGCGTTGCAGGTATAACAGAATCTAAGCATGTGGCGTCACCTCTATATAATTTTTGGTGTTATTCAGGTTAGCTAGCCAAGAAACAGCGTTTTGTCAAATTCATCCAGCAAAAATACAAATAAGCTCCACGGCTACGATGAGAAGACAAGGCCACTTTTAACTTTCTATCCAAACTAAAAAGTTCTTTTAATTAGCGTTATCAGCTTGGGGTTAGTCTTTAAACTAGCTAGGGTTGGACGCTAGGTTAGTAGGGTTCCAAAATTTGAAGTAGTTTGAAAGGTTTTAAGGCATAACAAGCTCAATAGGGTTTCTAGACTAGTGCCTTGGGTTAATGGAGTCAAAGGAGATGTGACTAATGGTTTAGGAAGGGTTCAAACTTAAGGACAAGAGAACTAGGGTTTGATGGTGTTGTTCTTTGAAACAGAATACAAACCCTAACCTAGAAGAAAAGACTTATCCGGTGTAGCCAGCTAAAGCTGGGCTAGAAACTTTCTTTAAATACTTTTTGGCAAAACGGCTAGCTTGCAAGCATAAATCTATGGCTGAAAAGTGTTGCTAAGGCAAGGCACACAAAACCCTAGAAGTAAACCCTAGGTGTAAAGTCAATTAGGCCTAGGGGCCTTATGCTTTTTTTTCTTCAATTTATGCTCAAGAGCTAGCTCACAGACAAAGAGGCCCCAAATTAATAGCTATGGCTGGAGGCTAAACCCTCTCAAATCCAATGGTATAAGCTTATGCTATGGGGACATGAAGCCTCAACCTACTTGTGTGTGAAGCTCCCTAGGGTTTCAAGGATCGAGTAAATGCAACAAGATAACAATAAATGCAAATGTTAAAACAACAACCATTCATCCAAGAAGTTTTGATGAAGAACACTTACAAGATCACCGAGAGAAACCAATCACACCTAGTTGTGACAATGATAAAAGCACCACTTTGCCAAAAAATAACTCCTCAAGAGGTTGCGCCACACTTCCAAAGAGACAAAAATCAAGAACAAGAGCTAAAGAAGACCTGCAAATATAGGAGCAAGTTATGTTATGATGAAATGAGGAGGAAAACACGTCCTCTATTTTATATGATTCAATGACCTTTAATTTACAAAATAGGTCAACAAAATAGCATGTAAAAGTGACAAATTAATTTGATAATGTATTGTTAGCCTTGTTATTTGTCACTTTTTACATGCTAAAATGCCAAAATAAGCTGAAAATGAAGTAAACCCCTTAAGAGGCGACGTTATTACTCGAGGGCATGATAACCATCCAGTGAGCAAAGCGTTGCCCCTCCTAGGGCTCGGTATGGCTTGTCCTGCGTGCCCAGAAGCCCACAACGGTACGCCACATGCTCTAGAATTGTCCAACTAGCACTGGTGGAGCCCTGTCCATCAAGGTCCATGTCCCATTTTCCAGTAGCTGATCCCCATAAGCCATGATCATGCAGATGAGTGTCCTTCTTCTTCTTAGGTGCAAGGGGCTGCGTCACAGCTGCAATGCGCCACCATCTAGCGTCCATGCGATGGCTCTTATTACATGGAGGTCAGAACCTAATCATCTACGTGCACCAATCCTGCAGTCCCTACAATGCAGCCGAGACATGGTCACGCATCAAAGACTTCATCCTCGGGGGCTCATGGAGTCTAGACATCAGCATTGAAATCACATCATCATTAAAAAATTATCAAATATATGCATAAGATCCTAACAAATCTTCTAAGAGCCAAAGACATTACACAAACCCATATACAAAGTCAAAACAACCAAAGGGCAACCTATTGGGCTAATACCAGAAGTGAGTTTCCGCCTCAAAGGGTTATTCAAACATGTATAGCGACGTGATATGGCTTTAGGGATCTGGAGTCATAATAGTCGGACCTAGAACAGTGTCGATACATGGGTGCCAGGGTATTTGTACTGTCATGGATGCACTTTTAAATACATTATTGCCTTATCTTTCTTTATTTGCATTTTTGCCACAAGCCTTGACGAAGAGGGACAGCACTTGTAACTAGGTGGCGGTATTTACCGCTAGTATCTTAGCGAGGAAATGAGAGTTTGGCCATTGATGAACCCCCTTCCTTTGGCCATACAACCAAAGGTCACTTTGCCACAGTTTGGTGAGGATGGTGGCAATAATATGCTAGCTAAATACCCACATAGGACTTTTATAATGGGCCCATTTCGTGAGTGAGACCTACATCCTCTTAGTTTGGTCTTGCACTTATTTATTTATCATTTTTTCTTAGGGTCCCTCGGTTTTTTATTGAGAGGCTGTGCCTTCTCGAGAGTCCCATTTGAAGCATCTCTAGGTTTCATTTTTCCTACGGCTTTTATCTTTTGACTTCTTTTACCCCACGGGCCTTTAGCCCCTTCTTCCCACAAAGACAAGATGTACCCTGGATGGTCATCCCTATGGCGGAACTAGGGGAATGAGATAGATGAGTGGGGTTTTTAAGATGAAAAAGTGATAAGATGAGGGCGGAATGATGGTTCTTCAAACCCCCTTTGGTGGCTAACCAAAACCCATGAATACCAACTTGCTAAGCTGCAGTCAATTCCCACAACAATGGTCAAGTAGATTAGGTTCTTCAAACCCCCTTTGGTGGCTAACCAAAACCCATGAATACCAACTTGCTAAGCTACCCCGTCAATTACCCCAACAATGGTCAAGTAGATTAGTGTAAAATCCAAGCAGTTATCTAAAGTGAAAGAGATCTAATGCATACATAAGAGGGTTATAATGATCAAATATGACACATACCATGATACCTCGGACCAATTACCTCATGGAGCAAGAGCCCTTTCTGATGCAAGCCCAGGTCGGTAGTGATGGTGGCTGGTATGGATGTCAGGACAAAACTGGCTGAGAAGAAAAAGATGGGCCCTCAAGGGCCATGCTCAAGTCAATCTGCTCTCGTACTCCATGTCTAGGACCATGTGGGCCTCGAGACATGATCTCCTAGTTATCCCTAGATATCGGGGATAACATGGACAATTTCATGAGGAATCAACTTGCCAAATTTTTCTTCAAGTTTGTAATGAAGGGGAACCATCTAGACCAGAACATGAGCAAGTTAATATGTTTGGTCATGAATATAATGTTGGCATGAATGAATGGATGGAAATAATGGAGCATAGTAGGGAGGTAAAATGCATGAATGATGTGGTGGACAAAGCAACAAAAAGATTTGGTCCTAATCCTACTCCCAAGCGAGTATCAGAAATGGCTAGATATAGAGGTCTTACTTACCAAAGAGATGGGACAAAAAATCAAGATGGGCCTAAGACACATCCCCCACCTCCTAATTCAATTGTTCCTACAAATTCAGTATTAAATATTGACTTAGGAGGGTTGTTGAACAATGCAAAAATATTGGTCCATGTGCCAGAAATAATGAAAATCCCATCTCAGAAGAGGAAATTGCTCAACGCCATAGAAGATTCTCATCAACACAATATTGACAGGCCATCAACTATAGCTTACCAAGATGCACTTGTGATTTTACAAAATTGGGATAGGGGAAATGAAAAGAATCAACCGTTTTTTCTTTCTCTACTTGTGAACAACTATCTCCTTCATAATTGCATGCTCGACTCTGGAGCAAGTTCAAAAGTTATGACTAAGAAAGTAATGGAACAGTTAAATTTAAGGATTTCAAGTCCTTACCATAACATTTGTGCCATGGATAGTAAAACAATTGAAGTGCATGGTTTGATAAAGGGATAACAAGTGCATTTGGATGCCTTCCCAGACATCATGATAGAAATGGACATAGTAGTGATTGATGTGCCAGATGCTTGGGGAACGTTACTTTAAAGAAAAACAACTGCAGATTTGGGGTGTAATTTACAAATGGATTTAACTTATGCCACCATTCCCACTAGACATGGGGTGATGTTCAGATTAAATAGAGAATTGGAAAGAAAATACCATGTTGAAGATCCTAAGAAACCCATAAATGAGCTTGTATAATGTGAGCTAGAGATGGGATGTTATGAGATACAATCTAATTTTCTAGCATCTGTCAAAGAGGAACTTAAGGATGAACTCCCAAGTCTTTGTAATGTTTGAGATACCATGGATTATTTTGATGGTCTTTCACTTGAAGAAGCTTCAAGTGAAAGGGATATGGATGTGACTCTTTCAAAATCTGGAACAAAGTTGGATTCGTCATTCGGCACTGCATCATCAACATCAACTCATCATCTTTCAGATGAATCGATCATATGTCAAGAAGAATTTGATAGAATTTTTGGGTTGTCTATTCCTTATCTCTTAGAAATTGCGGACATTTGTTTTGACGAAGATGATGTCTTCGACAAACAGGATGAGCATAAAAAGAAAGAAAATAAAAGAGGAAAAATTGGAATAGATCTGGTAAAAGATCGTAAAATTAATGGTGATAATAATAATCAACATATCATCCCTATTGAAGAGTGTGCCAAGCCTTTCAAAGAAGAATTTAAATCAGTAAACTTTAAATATTTTTACTTGGCACCCATACAAGTCCATCAGGGAGGGTTCAAGGAAGATTATATCGAGTGATTGAGAACTAGGAAAAAGGGTTCACATCAGAACATCAAAAAACAGGGTAAAGTGCATAAGTTTTCTGACAACTCATATCAACAAGTTGGACGACATAAAGGAAGATATGCAAGTGAAACGACTCCACCTTGAAATGATCTTCAACACATCCATTTGGTTTCCAAAGGGGTACCCTTTGTAACATATCTCTAACCTTTTTTCTTTGATTCTTTCAGTTTTGTCATTATTTCATTTATGTATATAATTGATTGTATAGTTATTTCATTTATGTGATTATTGTCAATATCATTTCATTTATTTGATTATGGTTTATTCTTTGTACACATGTACTTATGTTGGTTATTGGTGAGCACTTTATTATGTAGATTATGAGGTTCTCGCATGCTCTCCTTCCAAAAGATCGAGCACACGTCCCCATGTGGAGCGCGATGTTGACCACCTATTTCAGCTTGGTTTCA
>SNQJ01S0052240.1:36571-65632 GCA_010110895.2 Picea sitchensis | reverse complement strand
TACCAACCCTGGTTTGACAATTTAGTGATTCAGGACACTTAAAAGCTACAATTTAGCAGCCTGACAGTTATATCTGACTCAATGCTAAGTGCTAAGTGTTTTTCATAATATTTGTTGTTACTACACTAGATTTATCTTTGGGTATGTTCTGCGATTTTAATTAAGCTAAGAAACTAATGCATGTTAATCCTAAGTGTTAACAGAATATTGTGTGAAGTGTTTATATCACAGATATGTGTCCCATCTTGGTTATAGACACCTGCATCCTATAACCCCCCCTGCTTCTACCTCGGGTGAGACCTTTCCTAGTACCAACATGTTGCCGAAAGGGTCAATAGTCAAGGTTTTGTTGGTGCATTGTTAAGTGTTGAACCCTGGTTCTTCCCCCATGCCAACAAATGGTTCCTTTGCCGGGACTTGAAACTGTGGTTGCTGGGAACTGAAGTAAAGAAAAGAGAATCTTTATGCATAGATCTACTGCTGAAGTGCACAATACTCTACTTGACTTGTGAAGCTTTGTGCTAAGGAAGTAAGCTGATCTAAAGAAAAAAGGTAAGATCCTAAAAGAGGTAAATCTTTGTGCTTTGGTAAGAGTAAGATAAGTGAAATTTTTGTTTTGAAAGCATGAAATTAAGTATGTTTAATAGATTCTTTCCTAGTTTGAAGGCTAGGGCACAGTTGAATAAATATTTTATTTGAGTAAAACTAATGGAAATTAAGAAATATATGTTATTCCTATGCATAGAAAGAATTTTTGGACTAATAAGTGGATGCAGGAACCTATAATTTTTTTTTGTAGATTGCAGGCCCAACACTATGATCCTAGTGTGCCGTACAGAAAAGGTTGAGGAATATTAAAAGAAAAAGAGGATTAAATTTGTGTTATAACCATAGAAGGCCAGGACATATTGCTAAGGAGTGCCATGGCACGGGTCCTATTTGTTTCTTTTGTAAGATTGTTGGTCATGAGGTTGAGGATTTTCAAAGGATGATCGCTAAAGTCGAAAGGATGAACATGAGAAAAGAAAACTATGAAGTAAGTCAAGATACTAAGGGCATGCTAGAAAATCATAAAGAGAAAGAATCAGAGGAAGTCCAAACTATGTTATTACAGTTGAAAGAAACGACGGATGTTCACAAAGATGTCATTTTACCAGAGATCCTAAAAGTAAAACAATGCATAATTGAAAGAATAGAAGACTTCGACATAGACTGTGTCTTGGATGAAGAAACACAAGTGAATATTATAACAGAAGAAACTTGGGAAATTTTGGGAAAACCTACTGTGGTACCTTTGTTGGGAAGGATAGACTTGTTTAAGGGTAAGATGATAACCTTATGTGGAAGAGTTACTAATGTACCTATTATTATTCATGGAACATCGACTGAAGAAGAATTTGAAGTCATTAAGTTTGTTGGGACAACGCCCCTTTCCCACTTTTATTAGGTAAGACTTGGATTGAGAAGGATCATATAAGAAATTAGAAGGAAAGTAGAGGAAGAGGCCATAGAGAAGAAGAAGCAAGAACTAAGGGATTTCACAGCTAGAAAAATAGATCGACTAATAGAAGAACGAGAGGATAAGTCAAAGCAATAGAACAAATAACAACGCAGGAGGGACAGAAGGAAAAATAATTAGTTGTCAAGGTTGAAAGAATGAAAGAAGGCTTGAAGAACCTATCTATGCAAGAAAGAAGTATATCCACCCAGGAAGTATTAAGCGGAGGGATATTAACTTCAAACCCTTTGAGGGAAACTCAATAGTGCGAAGCCACTGTGCTAGGGGAAGATAATAATAAGAATGGAAAGAGGATTCTATAAACAATTAGAGAAAATAAGATGACAGGAAAGAAGGCAAGGAATCTCAATAAGAAGAAAGCTAAGTTGGAAAAGATACAAGAAGCTACAGACAACAAATGGAAGACTTCACATATTGGAACCTCACAGGAGGTAGGTTCATAGGATTTGAACCTCGTCGGAACAACAAGACTGCACAGATATGGAATTCTCCATGGCGAAGTTATATGACCATTAGAGGCATCCCAACCATTAGAATGACACTCTGGAATGGATAGAAAACACATTTATGGGCTGATGGACCTCTTTTGGACGTTGAGACTGCGCCATAACGAAAAAATTCACATTGATGGAAGCATTTTCTGACTGTTGGAAGATATGTTACGGTGACCCACTTATTTAACTCGTTGGTCACTGTGCCGAGACCACTTTTTTCCACACGTGATTAACTGAGCCAAGAATTATCCATGTGTCGAGTTGTACTATTTGAAACTACACATCGCCTGTCTGTTTGTCTACCCCGCCTATCTATTTATCCACCCCACCTGCTTGTTTAAAAGAGAGAATATCGAGAGAAACTAGTGAGTTGGAAAAGTCTGTAGAGGAATATCTTAAGAAGATAATGGATGACAAACCAATATATGAAGGTATCCCGGAACCATCATAGGGGATTGTAGGCTTCCCCTTCGACTAGACGTCGTTCTGGCCGCGTTAATACCGTGACTAAGTAGTGCAGTAAGCACCACGATGATATGACTAATGCGAAGAAGATCCCTTTGATCCTACCAAGGTATATCCCACCTTTGGCTGGAACCATTAACAACGACAAAATTCCCTGAGATTATGAGTACACCATGTTCACCACATACATTCTAAAAGTAATACACATAGTCGGGAGTTAGTTAGGACAAATCTTGCTACTGAAGAACAATGATTTCAATTAGGAGACATGAATAACTATGCCATGTTGGCACTACATCACTACCTCATGAAGACAACTAGGAATAAGCCTCACCTCATATCGTAGCCATGGATTAAGGGGTTGGCGCAATCCACTATGATGAATGTAATGAAGATCCCCCATTTTGGCCACCACCAGAAGGTTAATTCTTGCATTAAAATCCTCCCGGTGTGCTATCATGGTGGATACCTGTGGCTCAACAGAAGGATTACTGTGGATTCGGTGCTAATCCACCAGATCACAGGCTTGAGTTTGAAGAGACCTCACCCTCAACATTTTTATCCAGGGAAGGCCTCGGGTCTTTCCTTGGAAAAACACATCAAGGAAGCTTACAAAGAAGTCAAAAACCAAAAGTGAGGTTACAAGGTAGCCTCTATATAGGATGGCACAATGTGCCTCACTTGCCAACTCATATATAGAAATCTTGTAAGGAAGAACCGCCCCACGCAGGTCACCAGGTTCATGATGGACCTCATAGGAAAATGTGTGGAGGGAATGCATATGAACTTGGTGAACTACCTTGTCAATGAACTAGAGAAATATTGTCGTGAAGCCTAGGATTTGGGATATGAATTCCACTACAGCTGGATGATAATTTTGATGCATTTTTCGCTTGGAAAATGCCTAAAGGAGCCACTTTCCCAGAGATCGAACCATCGAATTTGTTCCCTGTTGGGTTTTCAACCTTGTGGTACACCAATGACATGATGTAGTGGAATTCCAATGCTGTGTTTCATGAATACTACCAGCAGTTGAATGTTTCCATTGAATCATTTCCGTGCATGACACCGCACACCTTGCACTAGTATTGACCAATAGCAAAGTTTTGCGTAGATCTGCATTTCATCTACATCATTGCGTGCAAATACAAGAACAATGAAGATTTAAAGACGTACTACAAGCTAACAGATGAAGATATGGAGCAAATTACAAAGGAGTGGACAGAGTAATTTATTGTACCTATCGCTAATGAAGAATTATCCGACACTGGTATGATAGGAAACCCCATAGTCACTCAGGTTGAGCATGTCAGAAAATCTAGTGGGATAAAGAATAAGAAGAATAAAAATTAGGAGGAAGTCCAGGATATAGAGAGCAATGAGGAGGAAAACACCTCTGAAGAAAATGGGTTTGATTCACTAGGAGGAGGAGAAGACGAAGCAAATGGATAAGGAGGAGGAGATGAGGGAGAAGAAGAGAAGGGAGGAGGTGAAGCTACAACCCATCCACTTGAGAATTCCTCTATTGGGACAGTAACACCATGGAAGAGGAAGTTTTCTCCAAAGAAACCTTCAACAAGGAAGAAGATGCATGCTAATAAGCCCCAGTTGGAATCCACACTCACGGAGGACGATATCAGTCTAGTCTGCGGAGCTATTGAGGATGCATATGAGGACATCTTGTAGAGAAATGGAGAGAAGCAGCAGGAGATATATGGAAGAATCAAAAAGGAATTGAAGGAAGTACAACAAGATATTTTCATAGTACCTACTATGCCTTCCTCGACAAAGATTATAGAATTGGGGGATGAACCAATCCAATTGAGAAGACTTGTGGATGTGACAGAAGATAGACTTCAGAGAGTCCAGGAAGAGAAGGAGAAGGCTATAGAATAATTGAAACATGAGAAAGATGAAGTCTTAGAACAATTACAAGTAGTGCGGTACAATGTTGCAGCCTATGGAAGCAAGAGAGAAGAGTTTCAGGTGATGCTTCAGGAGGAAAAATCCCAGCTATAGAGAGAAAATTAGCAGATGATCACAGAACATGATGTAATCAAATAAGTAGTGAATCAATCATGTCAATCTATGGCAGGCTTGGCACAGGAGGAGCAAGGGTCGGTCGAGGCTCAAGTGTTGAAGCTTGTTGCGACCCTCCAACAGCTTCAGGCGAGAATAACATAATTGGAGACCCAAGCAGTACCGAGCACTCCACAGGAGGTGCGTTACCAGAGGGATGAGACCACTAAGAACATAGTAGTAAGGATAATATCCCTCACCTCAGAATGTAAATAGTTAAGTGACATGAGTTCACTTACATATGAATGCCTTACTGAGGATCTAGAGATAAGAAAGATGGAAGCGTAGTTACAAGAGGCGCAACAACATGAATTTTCCATGCAGGCACAGATGAAGCTACTCACCACAGTGGAAATAATAAAGAGATCACATGAGAAACACATATTACAACAATAGATAACTTCCCTCCAGGAAAACGTAATGGAAGTCACGCAGAAGCTGCAACCTATGCAGGATGAAGCCTTCAAGGTGTTCAAAGAAATGATGGACATGGTTCACAACTAGATCAAATGGTTGCAACAATAGAACATCACCTGGAAGGGCCTGCTACAGAGAATATGATCCAGGAGCTCGCTGAGAAGGAGGTTCAGGCGAAGCAGGAAGTCGAGGCAGCTTGAGTTAAGCTTGAGGCCTTCGAAGCAACATTATCTAGACCTGAGTGACTTGGGACGAGTCACAGGTGAGTGTTGGAGGCCTGTTGGTCCTTGACCAAGTTTTGAGGAAACATTGGTCATATTTGGCCCACTTTTGGACTTCGACATGCTGGTTGAAGATGGAGCACCCAGGTAGAGCTGAGATCGATGATCTCATCGATTTTGAGGGGTTCTCTAGGGTTTTTGTAATGGGTTTATGGGATATAGGCCCATTGGTTATCCCATGTTTAGGCCTTATTGTAAGGGATTGTAAAATTATAAATAAGTAAGAATGTATGGTAGAAGTAGTAGCTCAAGTAGGTTTTGGAGATAAGTGCTAGTAATTGAGTGCTCTATGCAAAGGAATGTATGTATTTTAAGGCTTTGTGCTTGATCAAGAGTTGGCTCTATGCATTGACCTAGTTTTCGAAGGAGGATCTAGTGCTCAGTGCGCAGATCTATTTTCTGGTGTGAAGCTTGACTCTGTGGCTTAGTGCATAGGAGTAACAGAATGTATGATATTGGAGAATAATAAAGAGGCGAAGAAGTTGTCGGACGTAGCCCCACACTGGGGTGAACCACGTACATCTTGTGTCTTTGGTTTTCTTTGTGATGTGTTATTTATGTTATGAATCTGCTCAGTACCTTGATTATTAGGTATGATAGATAGATTTGTTGTTGCTTAGTGCTTTACTTGTGTTAAGGATGAATGAATGTTAGATCTGACTTAGTGTTAAGTGCTAAGTGTTTTTCATAATATTTGTTGTTACTACGCTAGATCTATCTTTGGGTATGTTCTGCGATGTTAATTAAGCTAAGAAACTAATGCATGTTAAGCCTAAGTGTTAACAAACTATTGTGAGAAGTGTTTATATCAAAGATCTGTGTCCCAGCTTGGTCACAGACACCTGCGTCCTGTAACCCCCCATGCTTATACCTCTAGTGATACCTCTCCTGCTTCACAGGTGTTGTTGAAAGGGTCGATAGTCGAGATTTTGTTGGTGCGTTGTTAAGCTTTGAACCCTTGGTCTGCCCCTGTGCCAACAAGAATTAAGACTTTCATCAGGTGACGAAGAAGAAAGGGAAGAATATATGATGAGCAAAGAAGGTAGAGGGTCAACATGAGGTTGATGTTCTTAGGGTGGAGGGATTTCATTTGAAACACTAGGAGCATTCAGGATCACCAGAGTGGAAAAAAACATATTGGTAATCCTATAGTGAATCCACGAAGACTCATTGTAGCAATTTAAGGAGGACTAACAGTTCCAAAAGTAGGAAAAACATAAGGTTCCCCATGAAAATGGGTTCCTTGATTGACAGGCTCCAGACTTGTTTCCAATGACACAGACTCAACCTAGGGTCCCTATAATATAAAAGAAAGAAAAATATTCTCTTGTAATAGAGAGAAAGGTTGTAAGGATCTTATGGAGATGGGAGATAAATCCATCAATGAATAAACAAGAGACATTTACCCACAACTACTCCATAATAGAATCCCATAGGTGAAATTACCAGATACCAAGTTCCCTCCTAAGGAGCCAAAGTCGTGTGTTGTACATCTGTCTCAGGTACTGATAGTACCACCACTGCAGTCACTTGGGAAGGTAGCCTAGGAAAAGAAACTATGGCTACCACTTCGCACTTGGTGGTTGGGAGCAATAGTCATGGGAGAGGGATTCTATGAATGGGAAGGGAACGTAAGACAAATGTCTTAGACCTAAAGAAAATCAGATAGTGGTCTCACCCTGAGGACTTTCCACTACTAATATTTCCCCCTTGACTCGCATAACCCCACTGAGAGAGAGTGTTGGGGACCGGTCCAAGCACTCTTATCGAATTCTCCTACTGCTTAACTCCTTTGTTAGAGGATCTTTCCCAACAAACACTTCACAATACTAATTTTTTTTATCTCATTAGTGTTCTTAGTTTTGTTTCAATGGCCTTGGAGAATTTATTCTCCACCCTACAACCAAGGCCCTAAAATCCTAAACTTGTTGGTTTTGTATAAAATAAAAAAGTCTAATTGGTTTTATCCTTATGTTCTTGTTCCTTTTATGGTTTTTTTTACCCAAAAGGGTAAATAGAAGTGAAAATTATGATGTGATCACTCTGGCTCCAAAAAGACTTCAAAATAGAATATGAATGGAATGCAATCTTTAGTTTCGATGAAGCCTATCTACAAAAAGGAGCAAGAGGTTTCAAGCAAAGAAACAAGTGTAACATTCAATTCAAGAAACATGAAATACTCTTTGAATTCAAAATGTGTATGGTATATGAGTCAAAGAAATTACTTTTTTTTTTTTAAATGCAATCTCAAAAATGCTCCACCCACTAATTAGAATGCAAGAATTACTGTTTGTTTTTAAATGCAATGAAATGATTTCAAATGCAATGTTTTTTGCTTCCTTACTTTCAATGAAAGATTTTTATGTCTAGGCAAAGGATTACAAAGAAACCAATCCAAAAAATCATGCACTCAAGAAAGAACTGAAAGAATCCAAATGTTAGAATGCTTCTAACATAAGTTCAAACAAGAAACCAAATCTGTAAAAAAAGAAGGGAAATCACTTTTTGAAAACCTCAAAAAATGAGTAGCAAGAATCAAAGATAAATGCCAAGCTTCAATAAGGATATATAGCTTCTAATATTCAAATGGTCAAAATATTTCCAAAGAATACAATAAGAATCTCAAAAACAATGCTCAAAGAAACCCTTTCAATCCGAAATCAATGTAGAAGACTTCAAAATCAATCAATTGAAACACTTATAAAGTATTGAAATAAAGATAACATAAGTTTGAGAACCTTAGTGATGAGGATAAAACTACTGGTAAGACAAATTTTGACCAAAGGATCATGTTATCCCAAGGAAGTTATGCTCATTATATAATTTCTAATTATTTGCAAACTCAAAAGAGGAAAAAAGAGTGATAAACACAATTCTTTCAATCAAACAAAGTCATAACCAATCATGAAAGACTCTGAGGTAAAGCTATGAAAAAATAATTTGAGAAGAAAGAGGAAAAATGAGCTTAATAATGACCCAGGAAGGAGATCAATGCTCTTGTAATAAGTCAAACAGGGTGTTGAATAGAGGTCAATGCTTCCCAAATTAAATCGAGTCTTCTAATATATCTCATACCTAAACCTTCATTTTATCCACTTGTGTTAGTTGATCCTCTTTATTCCTCCCTCTTAGGTTAATCTATCCCTATTGATATCCAGGAGTCATTACGGGTGTAGAAGAAGAGTTGGTGGATGAAACAAAGCTTGGGGGGCATGTCTCTAGCCTCTAAAAATCATTTTGGATTTAAGCCAATAGCTTCTGTCGATCATGATGGGGGAAAAATACCAACCTCTAGATATCATGCTGGGAAGAAAACCCACTAATGGGTATTACTCAAGCATAGTTTTATCCTCTGTTTCAAGATTGTGTAAAATGAAACCAACCCCAAGCACAATTTTATGTTTAGTTTCAAGCTCATGTAAAAATGAAACCAACCTTGAGCACATTTTTATTCAAGCAAAGTTCTCATTTCTATGTCAAGCTCGTTAAAAAATGAAACAGGGGATTTCGAGCATAGTTCACATTTCTGTGTCAAGCTTGTTAAAAATGAAACATATTGTCATGAGTAAAGTTCCCGTTTCTGTGTCAATATCATTAAAAAATGAAATAGATGACTACGAGCATATTTTTCTTTCTTTGTCAAGCTCATTAAAAAATGAAATAGATACCCACGAGCACAATTATTTCCCTGTGTCAAGCTCGTTAAAAAATGAAACAAATGACTATGAGCATAGTTCATTATTCATGTCCAACTTGTTTAAAAATGAAACGAGTCCCCCTCTAATTAAGTCGAGTCTTATACTAGATATCGTACCTAAACCTTCATTTCATCCACCTGTGTCAAATGATCCTCTTTCTTCCTCCCTCTCTGGTGAACCTATTCCTATTAATAGTCATATGTCATTTTGGGTGCAGAAGAAGAGTCAACGGACAAAATGAAGCTTGGGGGGTATGTCTCCAGCCTCTGGACATCATGTTGGAGTTAATCCATTAGCTTATGTCAATCATGCTAGGGGAAAAGTACCAACCTATGGAAATCATGTTGGGAAGAAAACCTGCTAATGGGTATCACCCGAACACAATTTTTCTCTCTGTTTCAAGCTCATGTAAAAATGAAATAGACACCCCGAGCACAGTTTCATTCTCTATTTCAAGATCGTGTAAAAATGAAGCATATACCATGAGCTTAGTTTCACTCTCTGTTTCAAGCTTGTGCAAAAATGAAGCAGACACCCTAAGCATAGTTTCACTCTATGTTTCAAGATCGTGTAAAAGTGAAATAGACACTCCAAGCATAGTTTCATTCTTTATTTCAAGCTCGTGTAAAAATGAAAAAAACCCCAAGCATAATTTATGTTCAGGTTCAAGCTCGTGTAAAAATGAAACCAACCCCGAGCACAATTTTATTGTCTGTTTCAAGCTTGTGTAAAAGTGAAACCAACCTCGAACACAATTTTATTCTCTATTTCAAGCTCGTGTAATAATGAAACTGACCTTGAGAAAAATTTGATTTCTATGTCAAGTTCGTTAAAAGATGAAGATGAAAACTGAACATATTTTTATCACTTTTTCAAGATCGTGAAAACTATATGAAAAAGGAACTCTTTGGATGATCCAAAAAGGATCCAGAGAAGGCTAAGTATAACTCAGAACTCACAGAGGCAACTCAAAACACTTAGAATGGATCCAACAGATAGAGAAAGGGAAAATATTCAAAGTTCCCAAAACTCAGTGAAAATAGAATTATCGCGAAGAAAGATTCACAAGATTTCTAACGATGCAAACGACTCGTCAAACAGAGTTACAGATTGAAAGATATTTGCTGTCAAAGTTTGGTCAACCTAGCCTAGTCAACAGGGGATGAGTCAACATCTGTACTGATGATGTCAATATCTGTATAGATGAAATCATCATATGTACAATGCACATGGAAGAGCATATAAGTGACACATGGCATGATGACATCATCAGGATGACATGGAGGCACCAGAGGCTGCCATGTGTCACCCGATTATTGGATTTTCAGATCGATCTATGGACCAGTTGGATCATGCCACATGGTTGCCCATATAGATGACATGGCATGCTGATGTGGTTCTAAAATGGCGTGATGAATTGGTAGGGGGAAGCATGGCCCAATGGGAGTCTGCCACATGGCCCAATCAGGGGCTGTCACATGGCAGGCAGGAAATGCCCAAGGACAACCCGTGAACAAATTTTGAAAACAAAAATTGGCGGGTCCACCAAATCTGGCAGACCACAACAAATTTGGCAACAATTTGAAAGAGATTCTAGATACACCACTAAATTTAGCGGGAGGATCAATATGTAGTGCAAATATATATAACCAACACACAAAAAATGAAGTCCGTGGGATTTGACCCCAGAACCTCCACCTAAGCCCAATCCTTAATACATCTGCCCATAACCACTACACCATGGGTATCACTTAGTACATCCACCCACATTTAATATTAAAAAGGTGCATTCTACCCAGCTACATGAGGAGGAGATGCGAACTGTACGACCTGCGGACATGAATTTCGAGGAAGTACAGTCATTATTGCAGGTTGCAGAGGGCAAAAAAATCGAGACAAAATTCTTCTTGGGCCTAGGAGTGCCAGATTCGGATGGAGGCATGGAGACAATCATTTTTCGGTAATTCGATGCCAGGAATTTAGTGGTGTTGTCTTTTTTCTGATCTGAGTATTATTCCTGTAGCTTGATTTTAGAATGAGGTATACTTATGTATTTTTCCAAATTATTTTGCTGGGTTAATGAAAGAGCCTACCCATTTGAGAGAAGGACCCAGAGATGTAGTCCAGTAGGGATGAACTCTGTTATCAAGTTTTTGTGTTTATATCTGATGCTTATGTCTCTTCATTTTGAGTTTTCCCTTCTTTAATGGTGCACTTTAATTTATGCTCATTTAATGAAATTCTTGAGAAGTCACGATGAAAAGATCCTGGATCATGTTGGTATCTGAGAAATCATTTTTGACTTGAATTGTTGAGTGTGAATGCTTACTAGGGCCAAGCATAAATATGGTGAAGGAACTCTTAAAAATTTCAATCCCGAAGTTAGTGATGTATCTAGAAGGAAGAAAATGGCAGAAGAGGACAAGCATGATGAATAGGAGAAAAAATTTGACATGGTCTTTTATCGCATGTCAGAAATGGTTGAACAAATGTATGGAGATTATGAGAAGAGGATGAAGAAGAAAGGGAAGAAAAAGGAAGCACATGCAGATGATGATTCTTCGGTAAACCAAGGGGCTGGAGGAGATCCTCCTGAGACTCCATCTTCACCTTTGATTTCTAGTTCTTCTTCCTCTGAGCATTCTCATCATTCTAGGAATACAGCCTCTTTTAATAAACCATTATTAAAGCTTTATGTAAAATTTTATTTAGCTATGTTTAATGGATATGTTAATCCGGAAAATCTAGATAATTGGATCCAACAAGTTGAAGTGTATTGTCGTGTCCAACATATTGATGAAGAGGAGGTTAAAGTGAAACTGGCTTCTCTTTGGTTGGAAGGCACCACTCTTGTATGGTGGGAGAGAAAGCTTCAATACATAAGTAAGTGTGGTAATCTTCTTTCCTCATGGTCGGAATTTAAATCAGCGATAAGGAAGCAATTTTATCCATTAGGGTATTTACATAAAGCAATGATGGAATGTCAAACTTTAAGGTAAAGTAAAGGTCAAACTATACAAATTTTCACAAAATAATTTAGGAAGAAAGCTCTTGCATTGAACATTCCTTTGGATTCTTATGAAACTTTAATGAAGTATATTGGCGCACTTCATAGTTATATTCGTCATACTTTGCTCTTGTTTAACTCCACTAGTCTCGACGAAGTTTGTGTGCAAGCCACTCACCTCGAGAATAGGGGGAAACATGTTCAAGAAGATCCCACAAACAAACCTTCCAATTTTCCATAAAATACTTTTAGGAAGTTTAAAGGGAAGGACAAGAAGACCACTACAGTGATGAGAGGAGGAAAACCATCTTGCACTTATTGCAAGAAGAGCAGCCACAATGAAGAACATTGTTGGAAAGTGCATCCAGAAAAGGAACCGAAACAGTTTGGTGGAAAGGGGAAGACAAAGGCTGTTGCTATAGTGCAACAAGATCTTGGTTCTGATTCAGGAGATGAAGGAAAGATCACAACGGTTGGAGTACAAGGTAAATATTCTCTTCATGCTATTTCTAGTTCCAATGATGAATCTCATGTTGATGAACGAAAGAGGAATGGGTTATTTCATATAAGAGTTGTATCTAAACATACTAATATATATACATTATTTGATATAGGTTCCCAAGTAAAATTAATATCTAAAGCACTTGTCAAGAAAATGGGTCTTGAAACGAAAACACATCCGAAGCCTTATCCTCTTGGTTGGGTATGTGATAAAGAAAAAATTAATGTCACTAGACAATGTAGGATTAGATTTTCTAATGCTTCAAAGTTGATTGATGAAGTAGATTTGGATATTGTACCACTTGATATATGTGCAATAGTGTTGGGAAGTCCTTATCTTTATGATAGAAAATAAGTCTTCTTTTTTCATGAGAACAAATACCACCTTACTAAAGGGGGAGTGGAATATATTGTTAGAGCTCACACCATGAGGGTAAATACAACACTTGTTAGTGCATGGAAAATGAAAAGACTCATAAACACTAATAAGAGATATATACTCATTGTCGTCAGAGAGAAAGGTGTCAAAACATCCAACACTTTCCAAGGGTGTGATCCATCTCATAAAAATGAATTAATTGATATTATTTCTAATTATGATGATATTTTTCAGGAACCAGATGGATTACCCCCTAAGAGGGAAATCCAACATGAGATGCATCTTCAACAAGATTCTCCCCTTCCTAATGTGGAAATGTACAGGATGTCAGTTGTGGAGATGGTAGATATCAAGAAGTAGGTACATGGATTATTGGATCAAGGAGTCATCAGGCCTAATTCATCTCCTTGTGGTTCTTTGATCATGATGGTGCCAAAGAAAGATGGCACATGGTGAATGTGTGTCGATTATTGGGCTTTAAATAAAATCACAGTGAAAAATCGATACCCTCTTCCTCATATAGATTATTTAATTGATCAATTGAAGAATGTTGTTTATTTCACTAAGTTGGATTTGCATAGTGGATATTATCAAATCAGGGTCGCAGAATAGGATGCATGGAAAACTACCTTTAAAACCAAACATAGATTGTTTGAGTGGTTAGTTATGTCGTTTGGGCTTTGAATGCTCCGATAACTTTGATGTGTGTGATGAATGATGTATTCAAGCCTTTCCTAGATGAATTTGTGATTGTATATTTAGATGACATTGTTATTTTTAACGAGACTTGGGATGATTATGAGAGGCATGTAAAACAAGTATTCGATACTTTGCAAAGGGAAAAGTTTTATGTAAAATTGTCTAAATGTGAATTTGGCAAGAATGCACTTGTTTACTTAGGTCATATTGTAGGAGGAGGACAATTGAAAATTGATTCTTCCAAAATTGATGTAATTGTAAAATGGACTAATCCAAAGAGTGTAACATAAGTATGAAGATTCTTAGGTGCAGTCCAATATTGGAGGAGATTCATTCCCAACTTCTCCTTTATAGCAACTCCTTTGCATGCCTTAACCAGTGTGAAGAACACTTTTCAGTGGGAAGGAAAACAACACAAAAATTTAAATATTTTGAAGGAGAAGATCAATATTGCACCAATATTAGCACTGTCGAATCTTCAACAACCTTTTGAGATCAAGACAGATGCCATCGGATACACCATGGGTGCAGTATTGATGCAATATCGTAAGCCTACATGTTACCACTCTAAAACTTTTAACCAAGTTGTTGTTAACTATCCTACATATGATAAAGAGTTGAATGCATTAGTCTAGAGCATAAAGAAATGGAAGCACTACTTGTTAGGGAAGGAAAAAATCATACATACAGATCACCAACCCTTACAGTATCTTCAAGCATAGACCAAATTGCAACAATCTTGACACTACAGGTGGATGGGTTTTCTACAACAATTTCATTTGGTAATCAAGTACAAAAAGGGTACAAGTAACAAGGTAGATAACATGCTTTCTAGACCTCATATTGTTGCTTCTATTATTTTGAAGAATACTTATTTATCTCATGACAGTTATGTATAAAAATATTCGATCAATGAATATTTTAAAGAAGTATATGCGAAGCTAACCCTTGGTGCACAGGTAGAGAACTATTGTCTATAGGGAAAACTACTCTACCATCTCAGAAAGCTATGTATTCCTACAAGTGAACGAGTCCATGTAATACAAGAAGCTCACACTTCTCTTGTGTTTGGGCATTTTGGGGTAGGAAAACTATGGCTTATTTGCATAGGTTTTGTTACTGGCCTCAAATGAAAGCAATTGTAACTAAATATGTAAAGGGGTGTGTGATGTGTTCTACTTGTAAGCCCACTATTAGAAAACTGGGGCTATACTCACCACTTCCTGTTCCATCCCATCCATGGATTTTGTAGGTGGTTTACCAATGACCAAAGGGGGTCATGATTATTTGTATGTTGTAGTGGATAGGTTCAAAAATATGTGTATATCGATGCCATGTAAAAAGAAGATCACTGCTAAGCTCTTATTTCAGCACGTTTGGGTCACTTTGGATTACCCACATCCATCGTCTCGGATTGAGATATTCAATTCCTTGGGGACTTTTGGACTAGCTTGTGGAGAATGATGGACACCAAATTGAAGAGGAGCACTACTTTCCATCCATAAACTGACGGATAGACATAGGTGGTAAACCAAACAATGGTACTTTTTCTTCGAGGCTACTGCAACAACAGTCCCAAGTTATGGGATGAAAAGATACCTTATGTACAACATGCATACAAATGAGATTTACATTCATGCACTCAGATTTCACCATTTGAGACATGTTTTGGGTACCTACCAAAGGTTCCTTTGGACTTGATGTATGGGAGAGATGTCGATGCGAATGAATAACGAACAGAGGACAGAGCCCACAAGTTCATCCAAAGGATCCAACAGACACATCAGGTAGTCAGGGAACAGTTGGAGAAAAGTCAAGCACACTATAAAGATCAAAATGAAATGCACATGGTTGATCATCAGTTCCAGGTTCGAGACCGGGTATGGCTTCACATCAATAAGAAGATATTGAAGAGTGAAGGCAAGAAACTCAATCCCATTTGTTATGGACCCTTCACTATCTTGGAGAAAAGTGGTACCAATCATTTTCGTTTGTATCTTCCACCTTATATGAAGATTTACTCAGTTGTGAATGTTGAGAACTTGAAATTTTTTAAGCTTCCCATGATCATGGATCAAGATGAGGAAGTTTCAATACCTTCAATTGATGAGTTTGCACCTGATTACTTGGATGAGATACAAAAAGATATTATCCTGGATAGGAGGACGAGGACTTCATGAAAGGGTGATGTTGATTATCTTTGAGTATGATTAAAAGGCACACATCCAAGCAAGGAAAAGTGGATCAAGAAGGACAAAGTGAGGGGACTCTTCCCTCACTTACTAATTGATTGATGAAATATTTTGGTGGTCCAAAAAAATCTCAGTGGGAAGCCATGATCCAAAAAGGATCCAAAGAATGATAAGAATAACTTAGAACTCACAGAGGCAACTTAGAACGCTCATAATGGCTCCAGCAGATAGAGAAAGGGAAAAAATTCAGAGTTCCCAAAACTCAGTGAAAATGGCATGATTGTGAAGAGTGCGTCTCAATATTTCTAACAACGCAAACAACTCGTCAAACATAGTTACTGATTGAATATATTCACGATCAAAGTTTGGTCAACCTAGCCTAGTCAGCAGGGGATGAGTCAACATCCGTATTGCTAACATCAACATTCGTACAGATGATGTCATTGTTTGTACAATGCACATGGAAGAGAAGAGAAGTGACACATGGAATGTTGACGTCAGCATGACGCCATCATGATGACATGGTAGCACCAGAGGCTACCACGTGTCACCCAATTATTGGCTTTTCGAACCGATCTATGGACTAGTTGGATCGTGCCACGTGACAGTCTGTACAATTAGTACAAATGATGTGGCATTGATGTGGTGTGCTGACTTGGCAGGGGGAAATGTGGCCCAATGAGAGGCTTCCACATGGCAGGAGGGAATCGCCCAAGGAAAACCCGTGAATGAATTTTGAAAACAAAAATTGGCGGGTCTGCCAAATCTAGCAGACCACTCCAACTTTGGAAACAAGTTGAAAGAGCTTCTAGAGACACTGCTAAAGTTAGGGGGAAAATCAATATGTATTGAAAATATATATAACCAACACACCAAAAATGGAGTATGTGGGATTCGAACTCGGAACCTCCACCTAAGCCCAAGCCTTAAAACATCCGCCCATAACCACTACGCCGTGGGTACCACTTGGTACATCCGCCCACATTTAATATTAAAAAGGTGCATTCCGCCCAGCCACATGGGGAGGAGGTGTGGACTGTATGATTTGTGGGCATGGATTTCGAGGTTGGATAGTCATTATTGTAGGTTTTAGAGGGCATGGAAATCGAGACAAAATTCTTCTTGGGCCTGGGAGTGCCATAGACAGATTGAGGCATGGGGACAATCATTTTTGGGTAATTTGATACCGCGAATTCAGTGGTGCTGTCTGTTTTAAGATCTGAGCATTATTTCTTCATATTGATTTAAGAATGAGGTATACTTATGTATTTTTCCAAATTATTTTGCTGAGTTAATGAAAGAGCCTACCCATTTGAGAGAAGGACCTGGATATGTAGTCCACCAGGGACAAATTCCATTATCAAGTTTTTGTGTTTAGATATGATGCTTATGTCTCTTCATTTTGAGTTTTCCCTTCTTTAATGGTGCACTTTAATTTATACTCATTTAATGCAATTCTTTATAATTCACGATGAAAATATCCTGGATCACTAGACTACAACCAAGCATATTTTTATCCCCTTTTTGAGCTTATAAAAACTATACGAAAAAAGGAAATCTTTGGAGTCTCCTTTAAGCTCTTTTTAGACTCCCTAAACATGAAAATATTGTCGAGTGATCTTGTTTCCTTTTACACTGGTTAAAATATTTTGAAAGGGCATCTATTCAGTGCAAGTTTAACCCTTTTTCAGATCAGATGGACTAATTAACAAAACAAAATACCCTAGTCTGTTGGAGATACTTCACACACACCTAGGATTTTTTTTCCCTAAGTTTTTCCCTATTTTTATTTTTCATTATCCAGTCTCATATAGTTTAGGGAGAATATTCCTCTAGGATAATATTCTCTTCAGTTCACACTTCAATTTGATCAGTTGAGTGGAGTCTAGATGTCACATTGGGATTATCACCATGAAATATTGGGATCATCAACATACAATGCACATTTTTCTTGGGATAATCACCAGACTAACACATTACTCATGATTCCCTGATCTCCTCCTCACTTCACTTTGTTTCAGTCAGTTAACTGAAGACTAAGAGACTAGTTAACTCAGACTAGGTGGTAGTTCACTCCTGTAACTTCCTGAGAGACTATACTAGGTGGCAGATTACTCCCATAATTGTTGGTGTGTGTCCAGATCACTCTATACCACCACTATGGCACATTGGCTTCTCCTCCAGTGCACATTAGTTGAGTTATAAGTAACACCCCCGACCTCTCACCGACCGAGAATGCCACTCCTCAGATGCTTTACTTAGCTGTGAAACCGTCTTTGTAACATTCCTAGCCTATAAAGGTCTAGGCTACATGAGGGAACACCTTCATTCTCTCGCTGCGGAACATACTGTAACATACCCAGTATTCAACTGAGCTATGCCACATAAATTTTCTCTTCAAACTGCATGAAATTATAACATATACATACAACACTCTTGCGTAAGATTTACATATAACATTAACAAACAATCAAGTTCTGTAAATATACAATTTCATACTGAAATAACATTAAACATAGACATGCACCATATACAGGGAAATACCCATAAACATACAAACAATTATAATCACACATATGATAAATTGTAACATAAGCATGTAAATAACATTGCAACATGTAAATTTATCACACAATTGGTACTTATCTTGGAAATATTGTCACCAACTGCGTGCAGATCGTCCACGAATCTCCCAGCCTTATACTACACTGTTCATCACTCTCAATAGTGTGTCACCCTCGAGCTGGGACTAAACTCCACTCGGGTAAAGGGATTCCTAACCAAGGAAAAGGCTCATAGAAAACATGAAAGACTCCATCTCAGGTGCTCACTCAACTAACAACCTACAGTCTCTCATTCCCCACATGCCTGTCCCACCCAAGGAAGTGTGCCACTTCTCTGCTCAACAGTCCATCGATTGCCCCACTTCCCTTCCAGGGCTTCAGTAATAGGCTGGAACAGATGTCTCATAGCACTGTAGCTGCAGTTTAGCACCTTCAGGAATAAATTCCCCAATAATTCTCTCACTCAGAGAATTGCTCACGGGCCTGACAACCCACCTCTTCAATTTCCCACGGGCCTGACAACCCACTTATTCAATCCTACTCCCAAGCTAACCAGGTACACCAATAGGAAATGGTTATGGAAATAGGCTCAGATAGAGTGAGATGAATGTCTGAAGGACAACTGTCTGCTTGAGTGAAAATGGTCATGAAATCATTGACTGGATAACTGAATGATGGAAGGAATCATTGGCGAGATCATTGTAAGAATGATCATGTGAATGATGGTAAGGATGTTCATCTGAATGATGGTGAAGGTGTCTAAAGAGATAAGTCCCCACGATATGTGTGCATGTCCCCAACTTGACACTTGTCATGTTGGAAGCTACTTTCGTCCACTTGTCCCCAACTTTAGAGCTTAGGATAAAATAATTATCCATACTTTATGTTTTAAGAAATATTGATATAATATTCCTTTTTGGCTTTCCCTTTCCCTAATCGGTGAAGTTTAGTCCCCCATATCTTTTATCATGGTTGGTCTGCATGCAATGATGTATTTTATATTAATCATGAGACATATACAAAATAGGTGTGCTGGCCTTTAACATCTAGGCGCACTGGCCTAAGTCCAAAACATAAGAATCCCAACTTATCATAACTAGCTCACCAACCTAAAATACATATCATATACATGAAGTTCGTTGACCCCCATACTGCACAAACTTTAGTTACTATGCACGGTATCTGGTTATGTGTACACTACATCATTTTACTGCACAATACTTACATGCACTATGCCAGGAAAGGTGCATTACAAAATGATGTCAAAACAACTCACCAACTTAAGTACACTTACATTACATTTACATTTGGGTTCGACTGAGGGATATTACAATCCCCTCCCCTTATTTATGCACTGGCCTCAGTGCATCATATACCCATATACAATGAGTTTTCAAAAATCCTCAAAAATATGTGGGTATTTTGTCCGCATTGCATCCTCATGCTCCCAAGTAGCGTCCTTAGGACCGTACCATGTCCATTGTACCTTTACAAGCCCTATGGATTGATTCCATAACTGCTTGATTTTCTGGTCCATAATGTGCATCGGATGCACTTGAAAAACACCTTCTTGTTCCACCTGAATCACATTCCAATCAATAACATGATTAACATCAGGTATACATTTCTTTAGCAATGATACATGGAATACATTATAAACAGACATATATGCAGGCAATGCAATCATATAAGCAACTAGGCCAATCCTCTCTAGGATTTTAAATGGCCCACAAAATCTGGCTACCAACTTGGCGTAGCTTCCCAACTTCAGGGAAATCCTGTTAGCTTTCACCTTCAGGAAAACATGATCATCCACTTTGAACTCTCTACGGGTTCTGTTCTTATCAACATAACTTTTCTGCCTATCTTGGGAAACTTTTAAATTCTGCTTAATTTTTATCATTTGGTCCTCCATCTCCTTGAGCAACTCTGGCCCAACTACTGTCCTATCAGTTGGATTATCCCAGCTCACCGGAGTATTGCACTTTCTGCCATAAAGTGCTTCAAATGGGCTCATTTCAACGATGCCTGATACCCATTGTTGTAAGTGAATTCTACCAAATATAAGTAGTCTTCCCATTTCGATGGTTTATCCATCACATACATTCTCAGTATGTCTTCTATCACTCTATTCACCCTCTCTGTTTGTCCATCAGACTTAGGATGATAAGCCGTACTAAATTTCAGATTCGTTCTGAATCCTTTGAACAATCCTTTCCAGAAATTCGAGGTGAATTTCGGGTCTCTATCAGACACAATTGTTTTAGGAATTCCATGCAATCGTGCCACTTCCTTCATGAAAATATTAGCAACATCTACTGCTTTGTGAGTAGTTTTCAGTGGAATAAAATGGGTAGATTTTGTAAGCTTTCCACCACTACCATGATCGAATAATGCAACTTTCCTATTCTAGGAAATCCCGTAATAAAATCCATTGTCACCACTTCCCACTTCCATTCAGGAATGGGCAAAGGTTGTAGCAACTCTGCTGGGTACCTATGCTTAGCTGTAACTTTTTGGCATTCCATACATCTAGTGATTTATTAAGAAATCTCTCTCTTCATACCTGGCCAAAAGTAATGGATCTTGATTGCTGCCATGATTTTCTGATATCCAAGGTGCCCTGCATAAGGAGCATTATGCATTTCATGCAAACTCATACGTTTCAAGTCCTGGAAATTTGGAACAAAAATTCTGTTCTTGTACAACAATATTCCATCTATTCCCAAATTATAATTATCCACCTTTTGTGGTATCTTACCCTGTTGTAGCTTTGCTACCAATTCTATGTATTGCAAATATGCATTTGCAGCCTCTAGAAATTTGCTTTTAATATCAGTTTAATACATGCTAATGGCTATAGAATGTAGTTCATGCACCCTCCTACTGAGTTCATCAACCACTTTATTCTCTTTTCCCTTGATATGCTTTATATCAAAGTCATATTTGCTTAAAAGTTCTACCCATATGCTTTTCCTAACATTTAGATTTGGCTGATCAAATAAATATTTTAGACCATTGTGGTCTGTTCTTAGATCAAAATTTTTTCCCATGAGGTAGTGTCTCCATTTCCTCAAGGCATGCACTATGGCTGCCAACTCCAAATCACGAGTGGCATAATTTCTTTTACGCTCCTTCAAATTCCTTGATTCATAACATATGGCAAACCCATTTTGACTGAGGACTCCACCAAGTCCTTCATTACATGCATCTGTGCATACACTGAAGTCTTCATTTGGGTATGAAATCCTTAATATTGGAGCACTTGTCAATAATTGTTTCAAGTGTTGGAAACTCTTTTCGCAAACCAGTGTCCACTGAAACTTCACTCCCTTTCTTTGAAAGGAAGGGATTGGGTGTGCAATCTTTGAGAATTCCTCAATAAATATTCTGTATTATCTTGCAAGACCCATGAATGATCTTATCTCTGTCACATTCTTCGGTGCTGACCATTCTCTAATGGCTTCTGTCTTCTCAAGATCCACTGCTATCCCATCCTTTGAAATGATATGCCCCAAATAATGAATTTGTTTTTGATAAAATGAGCACTTTCTCAATTTGGCATACAACTTATGCTCCCTTAATACTTGCAACACCATCCTCAAATGATGGTCATGCTCTTCCTCTGACTTAGACTATATAAGAATGTCATCCAAAAAGACAATGACAAACTTGTCTAAATATTCTTGGAAAACACCATTCATTAAGAACATGAAAACAATTGGTGCATTTGACAACCCAAATGGCACCACTGTGAACTCATAATGACCATACCTTGTTCTGAAGGCGGTCTTGCTAATATCTTATTCTTTAGTCCTTACCTGATGGTATCCTGATCTGAGATCTATCTTTGAAAATATCTTTGCATCCTTTAATTGATCAAAGAGATCATCAATCCTTGGCAGAGGATACTTGTTCTTAACAATCACTTTATTCAACTATCTGAAGTCAATGCACAATCTTAATGTTCCATCATTCTTTTTCACAAACAAGACTGGGGCACCCCAAGGTGACACACTTGGGAATATATATCCCTTCTTTAGAAGTTCTTCAAGGTGCATTTGCAACTCCTTCAATTATGGTGTACTCATTCTGTAAGGAGTCTTTGACATTTGTGCTGCTCCAGGCATTAGATTTATAGAGAAATCGATGTCTCTTTTTGGGGGTAGTCCCGATACTTCCTTTAACACATATTCAAATTCTTCCAGGACTACATAATATTTCAAGTTTGGCTCCTTATCCTTAGGTGTCTCTTCTATATGAGCTGCAAATATTTGACATCCTTTTCTGTAACATTTCTTCAGCTGCAATGCTGACATTTCTCTAATGGTTACTGTTCTGGGAATGCCCTGCACTCTCCTTAGTTTCCCTTCCTCATCCAAACAAGTAAATGCTTTGTTATGACAGTCTAGTAGAACATGATATTGGTCCAACCAATCCATCCCATTAGACAATCATAGGAACCTAAAGGCAAGATGTTCAAATCTGCTTTGGTGTTCAATCCATTCATGTCCATGAGGCATGACTTAACCATCTCATTAACTTTTCTTTTGGCTCCTGTAGCCAACTGCACAAAATAGGATTTCCCATTCTTGCTTCTTGGAAAATGCAAACTTTCCACCATCTTTGGGTCTATATAACTATGACTAGTTCCTGAATCAATTAAAATAGAAATGGTTTGGTTGTTGATCATACCTTCCACTTAAATCATGTGGGATTGATACTCTTATTTCTTGTTATCCAGAGCTACATAGATCCTTGGCACATATTTGCCCATGTCCTCCACTGTTTCATCTTGATGTACATTGTGAACAACCCTTCCTTTTTCACTTTCGTGAGGACAATCTCTGAACCTATGATCTCCTTTACAACCCCAACATTGAATAGGTGGTTGTCTTGGCCCTTGACTCCCTATGTCAATCGTTCTAGGTTCTTTAAGCATTTGCTGTCCCTGTGGATTATTTCTGAAGAATGGTGGCTTATCTCCCTTCTTCCTTTGATCCATCTTGAATTTATTTTTGTCTTCCCAAGCCTTTTGGAAAGATGGCCTTGCTTTCTACTGATCATATATGCATTTAGCTCGCCTTATGGTCTCTTCCAATGTCTTGGGATCATCATACTATATTTTGTCACTGCTGAATGATGGAAATCCACTCAAATACCTTTGAATTTTGATTGTCTCATCCTTGATGAATGAGACATACTTCAACAGTTCTATAAACCTTATCTCATATTCATCTATGGTCATACTTCCAAGCTTGAGTTCAAAGAACTCTTTCATTTTCTTGTTGTAGTATCTCTTAGTCAAGTATTTATTCTCAAAATACTTCTTGAATTCCCTCCAAGTAACACTTTTCTCTTTAATGTGTTGCACCTACACAAGCTGATCCCACCACATTGATGCCTTTCCTTTGAGTTGATAGATAGCAATTCTACCCTCTGCATGAGAAGAGTAATTATGCAATTGAAAATACTTTCTCATGCCCAACAACCATGTTTCTTCATCTTCATCTTTCTCATGCTCGCCATCAAATGTAGGAGGTTTGATTTTGTTCATTTCTCCTTGTAGATCATCCACCCCAGAGCTCTTATGCCTTCTGATAGGGGATGGAATTGAGTTGCTACATGTTCTCTTATTGGAATGCCTTTGGGAATGATGGTGGTGTCTGATAACACTTCTTTCTTTTCTTTTCTCATCCGAAGGCTTGTGACTTTCATATTTGCTTGAGCCACTCTCCTTAACCAATTTCTTTTATATTCTGTTCAAGCCCTCGAATAACTTCATGTTGAAGTCATCCTACTGCTCCTTGTCTCTCATAAGCCTTTAATTATCAGCCTTATGGCTTTGGACATCCTTCTGCAAAGTTTTAATGGTCTCTTCCATATTCATGTTTTCATTCCTTTCTTCTCCATGTCCATTGGAGTTTGTTCCTTCTATGCCTGAATGGACATCCATCCCTCTGCTCTCATTTGGATGACTGCAATTCTCCTGTGCCTCTTCCATTCCTATGGACTCTGCACTGATCTAATCTGATCTAGTTGTTGTTAATTATGCAAAACATGCAACCATCAAAACTTATCAGGTTAACAATTCAACAATTCATTAAAAATATGAACCATTTTGGTTCCTATATACATCATAATTATCTTTCCTGATTTCCTGGTGTTATCACCATGACAATTCTAGATAAGACCCAAGTATTGAGAACATAGATGCACGGTTCCTTCAGAGATACATCTGGGCAGAAAGGTGGTTTTTCGAAACCACCTTCACCAAGACGTGGTATCACATGTTTCAAAATGTCAAACTATCACTCATGGAATGGGCGACGGCTAGTCAGATCACCCTGTTTCACTCGTTCGATACTTTGCAGCTGTATGATGCCAGTTGAACACTGCCATATAATGAACTCAAAAGATAAAAATTTGAAATGGATTAGCCGAGCATGGAAACCCAATGCAATTGTACGTAGTCTGTCTGTGCTTCATAATTGGGATTCTATAACTATCAATCCTCAAGTATGGAGACATTAGTTCATCCATAAATCGAGAAATCTCCAAGTTGCTCGACTTTCTTCTCTCTATAAAAGAATTTCGGTATCCACAAACTGAGGTACATGGACAAGGCTAAATCCATTGAGACTGGTTATTTGGGTAACATGCTAGACTTTCCTGCGAATAAGGAGGAAAGGGTAGTCACGCATATACTAGAGACTAAGTTTCGCACAGAACCTACCACTGAATCTAGATTGGAAGCCATGCTGAATCCTATTATGAAGGATTTAGTCATCAACATGCTAGCTACTAAGAAGAAAAGGAGCAAGTGATAGAAGAAGGAAACCACAACAGAAATGACCAAAAGTGTTGGAGAGAATAAAATGGTCTGGTTAGATTCTTTAAAGGAGGAGATTGCTAGGCTGAAATGAGTCCTCAACTAAAATTGGGTATATTTCAGTGAATTTTGGAACAGGGGGGTTAGCAGAGGTAAGGGACTCCAGATATGATAGGCATGTTCTTAAATGGGCCTTTTACAATATGATAACTGCTACCATTCCCCTTTTTCGTAATTTTGGGATTAATACGATTATAT
This sequence comes from Picea sitchensis, assembly GCA_010110895.2. NCBI lineage: Eukaryota > Viridiplantae > Streptophyta > Pinopsida > Pinales > Pinaceae > Picea > Picea sitchensis. The sequence continues at coordinate 40,247 of SNQJ01S0052240.1, read as the reverse complement.
AAATGCAGAAGTGGACTTTGGACTGTTTATTACAAGATTCTAACTGGTGTGTTATGAGTCTTGTTTTATTTCATAATATGATTTTCTTGGAAGCTTATATTTCACTTCCATCTGTCTGAATCGAAGGAATATAAATCTTAGAATTCTTCCTTGAAATGCTCTTGGCTTAACAATTTAGATTATATTTATTTCTTCACAACCAACTCTGAATTCATTTTAAATAATGCTCCGATGCGGTTGTGTGTTTCATTTTCCTCTAATATCATGCAAATTTTCTATTAAATCAGACTCATCACCTTCCAAATGACTTCGCGTGCACAAAAATTAAACTTGTACACCCATATTTGTCATGCAGAATAACACTACAAGGTAAATCATGCTTCCACACACCTATATCCCCTATGCATTTCTTCTTCGCGCCAATAGCTTGCGCACACTACTTTTGTGTTGTGTTCCATATCTACTACACACAGTTTTGGTATCATGCACTGATATTCCACATGTATTTCACCCTATGCATTGCACCATTCCAAGGTTCAATATGCCTCACCATGCACAATAATCTACGCGCACAATTGACTACACTGTCGTGAGACAACTTATACTCATACTATGAGCACACCAACCAACTCCTCTGTGTTTTCCAATGCTGCACACACCACATGCACATTACTATGTGTGTGCTCACCCCGCAATGATAAATTTATCGTGTGCATCCACACACAATACTCTTCCACATGGTGCCACAATTTACCGTGCACACCTGCACACCAACATTTCCCACGCGGTGCCAAAATTTTCCTTAGACACTCTGTGACTTGAAAATTTGGCCACTTTGAAATTTAATCTTCTGTGAATATTCACTTCAACTAAACCTTTCCGGTCCATCTAGGCTCAGTGTTGGAACTGAGGCTTTGATACCATATTGTAACACCCCCAACCTCTCACCGGCTGGGCTTGCCACTCCTCAGAAGCTTTACTTAGCTCTGCAACCGTCTTTGTAACATTCCTAGCCTATAAAGGGCTAGGCTACATGAGAGAACACCTTTGTTCTCTCATTGTAGAACATACTGTAACATACCCGGTATTCAACTGAGCTATGCCACATAAATTTTCTCTTAAATATGCATGCAATTATAACATATACATACAACACTCTTGCGTAAGATTTACATATAACGTAAACAAATAATCAAGTTATGTAAATATACAATTTCATACTGAAATAATAGTAAACACAGACATGTAGCATATACAGGGAAATATCCATAAACATACAGATAATTATAATCACATATATCATAAACTGTAACATAAGCACACAAATAACACTGCAACATGTAAATTTATCACACGATTGGTACTTATCTTGGAAAGATTGTCACCAACTACGTGAAGACCGTCCACAAACCTCCCAGCCTTAGACTACATTGTTCATCACTCTCAACAGTGAGTCGCCCCCGAGCTGGGACTAAAATCCACCCGGTTAAAGGGATTCCTAACCAGGATAAAGGCTCATAGATAATAGGAAAGACTCCATATCAGGTGCTCACTCAACTAACAACCTACAGTCTCTCATTCCCCACATGCTTGTCCCACCCAAGGAAGTGTGCCCCTTCTTTTCTCAACAGTCCCTCGGCTGCCCCACTTCCCTTCCAGGGCTTCAACAACAAGCCAGACTGGAAGTCTCAGAGCACTGTAGCTGCAGTTTAGCACCTCCAAGAATCAATTCCCTATCAATTCTCTCACTCAGATAATTTCTCACGGGCCTGACAACCCACCTCTTCAATTTCCCACTGGCCTGACAACCCGCTTATTCAATCCTACTCCCAAGCTAACCAGGTACACCAATAGGAAATGGTTATGGAAATAGGCTTAGATAGAGTGAGATGAATGTCTGAGGGACAACTGACTGCGTGAGTGAAAATGGTCATGAAATCATTGATTGGATAGCTAAATGATGGAAGGAATCATAGGCGAGATCATCGTAAGAATGATCATGGGAATGATTTTAAGGATGTTCGTCCGAATGATGGTGAAGGTGTCCAAAGAGCTAAGTCCCCATGATATGTGTGCATGTCCACAACTTGACACTTTTCATGTTGGAAGCTACTTTGGTCCACTTGTCCCCAACTTTAGAACTTAGGATAAAATAATTATCCATACTTTATGTTTTAAGAAATATTAATATAATATTCCTTTTTGGCTTTCCCTTTCCCCAACCGATGAAGTTTAGTCCCCCATATCTTTTATTGTGGTCGGTCTGCGTGCAACGATGTATTTTATATTAATCATGAGACATATAAAAAATAGGCGCGCTGGCCTTTAACATCTAGGCACACTAGCCTAATTCCAAAACATAAGCATCCCATCTTATCATAACTGGCTCACCAACCTATAGTACATATCATATAAATGAGGTTCGTTGACCGCCATACTGCGTGCACTTTAGTTACTACGTGCGATATCTGGTTATGTGCACGCTACATCATTTTACTGCGCATTACTTGCACAAACTATGCCACGAAAGGTTCATTGCAAAATGATGTAAAAAAAAACTCACCAACTTAAGTACACTTACATTACATTTACAATTGGTTTCGACTGAGGGATATTACATTATACATAGTATATCATGTGTAAATTATCATTCATTCATTTGGTTAATGAGAATTCTTCCATTCTTTCTCTCATGCTTCTCTTTTCTCATATTTTCTCTGCAAATTGTGTATGTCATTTGCTATATAGATATATTCTGTGAGAATTCAACTCATTTACATGGTATTAGATCCAATAGACTACTAGGGAAAAGACACACCAGATTATTTTTGCAGGTACCGAAGATGAAGACATCGAAAAAATGGAATTTCCAAAAGAATTCATTCTTACACCATACAATTTCTTTGCATGGAAGGAGAAGATGATAATGCATCTTTGAGGTAGAGGATTATATTGGTTAACCATGAACACATAAACTGAACCAACATCAACCATAAAAAACTCCAAGTATCTAAATCGAATGGATGAAGCGTTAGGAACAATTTGCAGTCTCATTTCTCCTGAAATCCTCTTTCACATATCCTCCTGTAAAACCCCCAATGAAGTCTAGACCACCATGGAATGGATTTTTGGAAAATAGGACGATATGATGGGACACATGCTTGAGGTGGAATTTCTCACTTTGGATCCAAAAACCTTCTAGAATCTCCAATATTTCTTTACCAAATATAAGGATTTGTTGTCACAACTCAAGGCTTGTAGGGTTGATAAATCTAAGGAGGTGAAACAAATGGTTCTTACCATTCTCTCCAAAGTTGGTCCGGAATAATCAATGTTTGTATCTACATTTCATTTAGTTAGGATTTCCTTTGGAGCTGTTAAATTTTCAATGAGCTATGACTCATGTATCCTCTTTAAATTCATGTTAAGCTATTACTTGAACCATAACTGTTTGCAAAAAACCAAGATCACAAGAAGAATAACCATGCACAAGAACACAATAAGTATCTTGGAAAACCCTTCTCAAAAAGGGAATAAAACCCATTCAATCCTTTAGTATATTCTTTTGGTTGTGGAGCCTGATTATGTTCCTGATTTAGAGGTCCTTGCTTTTAGCCGTGTTTATACCCCATGAAGAATTTACACCCCAGAAGTATGTACACTCTTCTATGTGGGG
>SNQJ01S0052240.1:19799-36521 GCA_010110895.2 Picea sitchensis | reverse complement strand
ACCCCCTTTGTGGGGTCCGGGGGGCCTATCCCCCCGACTGGGGGGTTCGGGGGCAAGTGGGCCCCCGACGGGGGTTTGGGGGCAGCGCCCCCCAAAGGAAAATTGCCTTATAAATGTATATTGTAATTTCATTGTAAATCTGGATCGTTCATTATAAGGTCGTAGATCTAACGGTAGAAATTAAGTTAGGTTTTTTTTCCCTAGAAGGAAACCCTATGTTACGAGGGAAATGTATTTCGGCTATGCATTATGGCAAGTATTGTATTCTGAGAGAGGAGACTGTGAGGGAAAGAAGAGGAAGTTACAACAGGTTTTGCTGTAGGTTGTATCCCTTCATTTGCTGGATAATAATAAAGGAAGGACCTGGAAATTTCTCTGGTGGACATAGCCCACATTGGGTGAACCATGTAAATCTGTGTCTCTCTTGTATTGTGTATCCTCTGTGTTTTGTTTCTTCATTTATTTTATTTTATTGCTCTACGGTCCTGTTTTTCTAACAACTAGTATCAGAGTGAAAGGTAACTCGCAGGAAAAGAGGGTTCTTGGTTCGAGTGGGAGCAATGTCGAAAGATGGAAATTTTAGGGTCGAGAAATTTAACGGCCAAAAATACCAGTTATGGAAGATGCAGATGGAAGATTATTTGTATCAGAAGGATCTATTCCTACCATTGGGCGGAGTACCAAAGAAGATGATGACCATGAAGGACGAAGAATGAGATATTCTTGACAGAAAGGCTCTAGGAACGATACGACTGGGCTTGGAAGCTTCGGTGGCTTTCAATATTTCAAAAGAAAATACAATGAAGGATCTGATGGAAGTGTTGGCTAAACTGTATGAAAATCCCTCAGTGTTTAATAAGGTATTTCTAATGAAGAGATTATTTAATATGAAGATGTCAGAAGGTGGGTCTATTGCAGATCATTTAAATGAATTTAATACGGTTACTAATCAACTAAGTTCCATAAAAGTGGACTTTGATGATGAGTTTAGGGCTCTTCTAATATTGTGCTCATTGCCAGAACGCTAGAATGGCTTGGTCATAGCTGTAAGTAAATCTGTCTCTAGTTCAAATACTTTAAAATTTGATGATGTTGTTGGTGTTATCCTTAGTGAGAAAATGTGATGGAAAAGCATAGGTGAGACATCAGGTAATGCATTGAACATGGAGAACATGGGAAGACAAAAGGATAGAGGAAAGGGCTAAGGGAACCACGATAATTCTAGGAAGGGAAGATCCAAATCCAGACTTGGAAAGATAGAGTGGTGGAATTGTGGGAAGAAAGGACATCTGAAGAAATATTGTAGAGCTCCAAAGAAAGAAAGAGATGGACAATAGGAGAGAAATCAGGAAGAAAATGTTGTTGGCATGTTTAAAGGAAGAGTGTGCTTTTCATTGATGGCAAGATCAGAGTATGCAGCGATGGAAAAACAGGAACAATGTAAGCTCAGGAGGATTAGCACAGAGTTGCACACAGTGCATAGGTGTGCACTAGGGATGAGGTTAACTCATTGCCAAAGCTCAAGAGAGATAGCATACTCAGGATCTTAGACGGATCAAAGGTCGAGGCCTTTGACACTTAGAAATTAATCCAAGTTAGGAGGATGTGTAAACTTGGGAGGAGAAGCGAAAATGATCATTGGATCCCATTGTGAATTCCCGATGACCGTCAGATTTGAATTCAGATAGGTCGAGCACATAGATGGAGGATAGATCTCAGGTGTTAGATCCGAGCATGGGGTCCGACCATCATTGGATCTAGGATAACCTGCACATTATTTAAAGTGCTAGGAGAAGCAGCCTTACAAAATCCTGAAACAAGTAAACCAACTGGAGTTTTGGATACCGGGAGTTGGAGGAGTCAAGAGTCGAGACTCTTCATCACAGAAGTTCTGAAGTGCCAAAATGTGAAACGCCGAATATCTTGAAACATGCATGTCAATCGAAGTTTTAGATACCAGGAGTTGGAGAAGTCAAGAGTCGAGACTCTTCATCACAGGAGTATCAAAGTGCTCAAATGAGAAATGTTGAAGATCCTGAAACAGGCACATCAACTGGAGTTTTGGATACCGGGAGTTGGAGGGGTCAAGAGTAGATAATCTTCATCACAGGAGTCCCTAAGTGCCGAAATGCGAAATGTCGAAGACCCCGAAACAGGCACATCAACCGGAGTTTCGAATACCAAGATTTGGAGGAGTCAAGAGTAGAGACTCTTCATCACAGGAGTCCCGAAGTGCCAAAATGAGAAATTGTGAAAGGTGCTAACAACTAAACCCCATTTCGGAGATCGTGACTTGAAGAGTCGAGATTCCTCACAACAGGAATTCACGACATGCGAAATCGTGAAATGTGAAATGACAAAATGATCGAATCTAGTCCAGCTAAGCTCCTTTTCAGAGTTTCGGGGATCGCGACATGGAGCGTCAAGATAACTCTTCACCATAGAAATGCTGAAATGTTGAATGTCGAATTGCCGAAATGTCGATGTAGTCGGTGGTCACCATTGGTGGTCACGTAAGTGGAAGGAGCTAGAATAGCTAGGCTCCATTTCAAGGTTCGCACTGTAACTGCTAGAAACCACTGATGGTTTCTTCCATAGGACTCGAAGAGACTTCAGTGTGATTGCTAGAGGAGCTAAAGAGTCTCAAGGCATCTACCAGTGGAATGAAGACTGTTCATAGAGTAGATTGATAGATGGAAGAGCGTTGAATCCTATAACTGCAATAGAGGGGATGAGCTTGACTATGATAGAGAAGATGAAGAGTCTCGACTGCTAGACAGGTGAAGGAATCTCAACTTAACACCCAGTGATGATGGAAGCATGGGTTTAACGACTAGAGAAGATGAAGAGTTGAAATGATGATCAGGCAGAGAACTTGACATTTGGAGAGGATGCATAAGAATTATGTATAGAGGAGGTAGAAGATGCACAGAGAGCATAAAGACGCAGAATAGAGAAGAGATGAGGGATGCTGTTGAGAGTGATTGAGGTGTGTAGAAGGAGGCAGAGTGCAGCAGTTGAAATGCATAGAAGAGGAATGGTGCATAGATGGGACATGGCACACAGAGCATAAAAGGAAGAAGAACATAAAGCGTAAGGAAGGGGTGCACGAAAACATTGATGTAGATAGAACAGAGCAGTATAGAAGAACCATGATGATACTGGTAAACCATTGATAAATATTGTATCACTGTGATAAATTTATATATAGAAAAATTTATATTTCAGGGTGGTAGGGAGATGCTAAGGAGGATTGTTGTCCTCAGAGGTTCAAGTGGGTGCTTGAACACAGGGAGTTGTAGCTTCCATCTGGTTGCAGCTAGAGAACCCAGGGTGGCAGGGTGGTGCAAGGGAGAATTGTTGTTCTCTGTTTTACAGGTTGGTGCCTGTGTGACTGGAAGTTGGTGCTTCCATCCAGTTGGTGCTGGAACACTTAGGGAGTTGTTTCTTCCTAGAGAAATCAGAGAGTTGGTGCTCTCAGCATGTAGCAGCTTGCAAAACAGAGGTTGTAGCCTCATTATGAGTTGGTGCTCATAAGTATGATAATGTACATAATGTAAAGATTACTTATCATATAAAGAAGAAGAGGTTTTTACCCTTTATGGGTTTCCTCAGGAAATATCTGTCTCTGTGTATCTCATATGTGTGAGTGATGTTGAATGTTCTATTGCTTACTTCTTTGCATTATTGTGATTGTCATTGAGTGCTCTGTAAATAATTTAAAATAAGCATAATTGTTTAAGCATGGTAACAACTGATTCACCCCCTCCCCCGCAGTTGTTCAACAATTGGTATCAGAGATGGCCCCTTTTATCTAAGGGTATATCCTAGAGCTTAAACATGTCAAGCCGTGAAGGAAATTCAACCAATAAGGCCCCTCTGTTCAATGGAACAAACTTTGCCTTCTGGAAAGTTAGAATGAGAACCTACATAATGGCTTTAGGTGCAGATGTTTGGGATGTGGTAGATACTAGTTATTTAAATCCAATTGTACTAGCTAATAAGGATGACAAGCTATAATTTAGCTTCAACACTAAGGCTATGAATGCTATCTTGATTGGGCTTGCAGAAGCAGAATTCGTAAAAGTTATACACCTAGGAACTACCAAAGAAATGTGGGACAAACTCATTAGCAGTTATGAAGGTAATGAGAAGGTAAAGGATGCCAAGCTTCAAGTCTACAGAGTATAGTTTGAACAGCTGAAGATGAAAGAAGATGAAACTGTTGGAAAATACTTTCTAAGAGTTGAAGAACTGGTAAATGCAATCAAAGCACTTGGTGAAAAAATTGAGGAACCTTCTTTAGTTCATAAAATTTTGAGATCTCTACTAGATAGGTTCAACCCGAAGGTCTCTACTATAGAAGAAATTAATGATCTAAAAACCTTGGAGTTTGATAAAATTATAGGAACATTGACTGCATATGAAATGAGAATAGTTAAAGATAAAACCACCTCCAGAGAAGCATCATTTAAGGAAGATAAGAATGAGGATTCTGAGCCTGATGAAATTGAAGTAAAATTTGTGAAGAGACTGAAGAAGGGATCAGGAAAATACAAAGGTAAACTGCCTTTCAAATGTTTCAACTGTGGTAAGATAGGTCATTTTGATAATAAATTCCCTCACAAAAGAAAGGATTAGACATGTGATGATGAGGATAAGCACAAACACATAAATTTCTTTAAAGAGAATAATTTTAAGAAGAAAAGTCTTTGTGTAAAAAATGATGTTGATCCTTTAGATGATGAAGACAATGAATCCTCTATTGAAGATAAACTAAATGACTTCATACTTATGGCCAAAAAGGATTATGATAATAGAAGCACATGAAGTGAGGCTAATGAAGAAGAAGCTGTGGTTGATATGGAAGGATAACTGATCAGTGAACTGGAAGAGATTGACAGACTCAGAATTAAGAACAGAAAGCAAAAAAATTTGCTGATACAGTTTGAGAAAGATAGTAAATGGCTTGATGAATACTTTGCGATTGCTCTACTAAAAGTGGAATTAGAAGAGGCAAAGAAAATAGAGGACATTCTGAAACAACAGTTATCAGAAAAGAAGGAAAGATGTAAATCTCTGGAAGAAGTAGTAAAAAGTAGAAAATAAATGGAGAAGTTTAAGGGATTGTATCACCTAAATCTGCCAAGTATTAAAGCCTCAGAAGGATTAACCTCCATTCTAAATCAACAAAGAAACCCAAATTTGAAAGCTAGATTGGGGTATGAAGAAGGATCAAGTAGAGATCATCCAAGTAATACAAAACCTATCAAGTTTGTCAAATCCTCAAACATTGACAATAGTCACTCTGCAGAAACAAAGAAAGAAAATCAACCACCAAGAAGGAATGAAAGAAAAAGTACCAGAACTGAATTTGTAGATCAGAGAGATTATCTACATGAAATAAATCGACCTCCTCAAAGAAGACAAACTTTCTCAAGGTACAAAGGTTTTTTCTATGGTTATTGTTTTTTCTGCTCTAATTTTGGTCACACAACTATAAACTGTTATTTAAGGTTTAGATATGAAGAATCAAGATATTCAACGAATAACCATCTTCCACAATAAAGATCAAGACAAGCAAGCAAAAAACAACCTCAGACTATAAATCATGCGATGGCTGGGAAAATGACGGAGGTTAAACATAACAATAGTTATGAGCATAAAAATCACTATGATCTTCTATTTAGCGAACCAGAATGTTACATCTGTCATAACTATGGACATAAAGCTGCAGATTGTCTCTTAAGGAATTACAAGCCAGAATTGATCCCCATTGCTGAAAATGTCAAGGTTTGGAAGAAGAAAGCAGATGACAAGTGTGGACTAGTGTTATCAGAACAAAGAGAAAAGAAATCCTGGTATATTGATAGTGGATGTTCTAAACATATGACTAGAGACAAAAGTAAGTTTCTAACTCTAAGTGAAAGCAAATCAGGGAATGCAACTTTTGGAAATGATGCACCAGGAAAAATAAAAGGTAAAGGAATGGTAAGTTTGAGTAATGGAAAAGGGAAAGATCAAGATGTGTTGTTTGTAGAAGGTCTGAAACATAATGTCTTCTTGAATTGTCTGATCCAAGTCTATGACCCGAGATGTAAGTTTTACCTCTAAATATTGTAGTATAAAATCTGTGAATTCAGGACGACTAGTTGCAAAAGGGATAAGAACATAAAATAATGTCTATGTGGTAAAAGAAGAAAAATAAGAATACCATTTAAGAAAGGTATGAAGAAGAAAGTTGGTTATGGCATAAGAGACTTAGACATCTAAACTTTGACCACTTAATCAAGAAGCTCAAAATCTTGAAATTAAAATATCTTTCCGAGAATATCAAAGCCCCAAGATTCTATGTGTGTAAGCCCTACTTGACTAGGAAGCTAACAGGGGCAGGTTAGGATCCAAGAGCTCTACTTCAATAGGGAAACCACTCCAACTAGTTCATGGATTTATGTGGACCATCAGAGCAGGAAGGCACAACGAAAACTGCACTATGCTGATTATTGACTGATTACTCGAGACTTGGAGTTTCCTTTCTCTCCAGAGAAAAGTTGAAGCATTTGAGAAGTTTAAAATATTTAAAACTTTAAGCGAGAATCCAAATAGAGCCAAAGAGGTTAAAATGATAAGATCCCAGAACCAGAGAGGAGGAGGTATGTCAAGTGATTTCAAAGGAATTCTATATTAAACAGGATCAAGAGAGAATACACAATCGAAACTCCACAATAAAATGGAGTAGTTGAGGCCGCTTGAAACAGTGCAACAAATGGCCAAGTCAATGATGAATGATAAGAACATTGGTCCAAACCTACTTGGTTGAAGTAATACACATAATGATCCATGTTCTTAACAAATCCACCTGGAGACCACAAAAGTGACAAGACACCTTATGAGCTGTGGTATGGGAGACCTACTTCAATCAAACACTTCAAAGTATTTGGAGTAAATGTTACATAAATAATAATGATGAGAACCTTGGCAAATATGATGGCAAGGCTGATGAAGGTATATTCTTAGGGTATGCTACAAATAGTAAAGGATCTAGATCTTTATAATAAGAGGTTGCATAAAATGGTTGGCTATATTGACATAAAAGTTGATGAAGGAATCCCAACAAAGAGAGAGGTGTGCAATAATAATGAGTCTTCCTCACAGGAGGACTAAGAAGCTAAAAGGCGAAGATGAGTGAGGTCGAGAATAAAAAACAAAGACTACAGGTGAATGAAGACACATAAATGCTCAGACGGACTCAAATCAACGAGAGAACTGGAATTCCTCCTCCGGAATCACTCAAAATAATCATCCAGCAAGTCATATAATTGGAGAAAAGACAAGTTATTTTCAAGCGAAGATAATAAAAACCTGAGAACAATCACATATAGCTTTCATATCCATCTTAGAACCCAAAATTTTAATGAAGCTAGCAAATATGACCATTCAGGTAAAAAGCAATGAATGATGAACTTGATTAGATTGAGAAAAACAATATGTGGGAGATGGTTCATAGAACAGAAGGTAAAAATATCATTGGTTCCAAATGGATCTTTAAGAATAAGTTGAATGGCTTGGGGAACCAGTTAATAGGGAACAAAGAAAGATTTTCTGTAAAGGCTATGCTCAAATCAGAAAGGACTAGATTTTGATGAAACATTTGCGTTCATAGAAAGATTAAGCTATCAGAATATTTCTTTCCTATGCTTTCATAAAAGGTTTAAAGTCTATCAAATGGATGTGAGTCCAGATTTTCTAAATGGAGATTTAAATGAAGAAGTCTATATGGAACAACTAGAGGGTTTATTTGTTTGATAACTTGAATTAGTATGCAAGAAATTTGAGAAGAAAGATTTATATGCGTTAAAACAAGCCTCGTGCACAGTATCATGGATTGGATACATATCTCAAAGGCAAAGGGTTCAAAGAGAGGAACAATTGACAACAATCTATATATAATAAAACAAGGATAATGATTTTCTGCAGGTGTTGGTCTATGTAGATGACAACATCTTGCGGATGTAATAAGGATTCATTGGTACAATGGTTTGCTTACGCCATGGAGTCTGAATTTGAAAAGTCTATGATAGGAACTGTCATGTTTTCTTGGTCTGCAGATTACTTAGAGGTCTAAAGGGATGCTCATTTCTCAAGAAAATATCTAAGAGAAATGTTGAAAAGGTTTTCAAATGGAAGATTCTAAACACAGGCACACCTATGGTTAATGGATGCAAATTAAAGCAAAGGATGATGACTCACTTGATGTTGATCAAAGTTCATATAAGGTTAATGATGAGCAATCATTGTACATCACAACATCTAAGTCCAAACATAATTCATCTTTGTTGGAATGGTAGGAAGATGTCAATCTGCACCTAAACAGAGTCATTTGCTAAAATTTGTCAAGGGATATTTAGATATTTGAAAGAATAATGAACTATGGCCTATGGTATCTTAAGAATCAAAAATTTCAATTATGGTCTACTGGAGATGATGATTAGGCTAGCCAGCGTCAGATGAAAGGAGAAAATAGCGAGTGGAGATGCATTCTTCAGGAGATTCTCTAGTAGCATGGTTGAGTAAAAAGAAAGGTTCAATTTCTTTATCAACTATAGGCCCGAGGAATACATTCGATGCTACTGTTGCACTCAAGTATTGTGGGTGATTTAGACACTTAGAGACTTGGAGGTAAAATACCTTTGCACCAATCCCAATTCATTGTGATAACACTAGTGCCATAAGTGTGTCCAAGAATCGTATTCCACTACAAGACCAAGCATATTCCCATACAATACAAATTGCTCATACGGTTTATAGGAAAGGTTTAGATAGTTGGAGTCAAAGGCTCAAAGCGTGGAGCTTTTCCTCTTGTCACCTCGATGGGAACTCTTTCTATTTAGAGATTGGCTAATCAAGGAGGCAGAGTCCCTAGTAATCTGGGGTTTTGAAGAAGCTAAAGGGTCTAAAGGGTCAAGATGATGGTTTCCTTTCATAGATTACTGTCAATATGATAGTCAAAGGAAGAAGATATTACAATTTGGATGCTTTTGTTTTACTTGAGACAAGGCAAATAAAAACTAGAAATGTGCTCTGATGGTTAAAACATTAATGACTATCTTTAACATATATGAGCATTAATGAAAGAAATTATTGAATAATGATTGCAAATCAAAGATAAAGACTTATAACACTTCTTCAATAAATACAGAGTGATTTTCATGCATTCAATGTGTGAAATCAAATCCTTGTATCATCACAATGCAATAATTGTCATAAATCTGCTCCTTTATATAAAGTTGCTGCGTCACTATACAGTTTTTAGGGTGACACAACCCTATTTCTGGTTGGTTTTAGCTAGACAAATAAGTGGGCGTTTTGTTAGACAAGCCAATGAAAAATTGCTCCTTACTTATTTAAATAAAATACAGCGTTTCCACTAAACAAGGTTTAAAGGAGGCCCTAAGTCTCATCAATATTGTTTGCTTCTACAAAGGTGTCAACCCTAATTTAAAGAAGGGAGTTAGTTTAAAAAAGGGGAGGCAAAGGTGGGCGTTTTGCAAATTTGATAATGAAAATATTCAACACATCAATGCCAATCAAAGGATGGCTAGCTGAGTTGTATACCAATAAAGTTCCAATAATGGCATGACATCATCTTAGGGTTAGGGTTAGTGAAATAGCTAGGGTTAGACACTAGGTTAGTTAGGGTTTGAAATCAAAAGAAAGTTTTAAAGATGTTTTTGAACATAGAAGACTCAATGTTTGTTCTTAGACTAGTGCCTTAGGGTAAATGGAGTCAAGGAGTAAGTCTAATGGCTTGGGAGAATCTAAATCTAAGGGCCGGAGAGTTAGGCTTGATGAGATGGCAATGGCAGGGCCACCAGTCAAAACCCTAAGGGGAGGAGAGCTTATTCCGGTGTAGCTAAAGCTAAGGCCTCATGCTCCTCCCCCTTTCCTTAGAACTCTTTGGCAAAAGGACTAGATTTAAAATACAAGTCTAGGGATGAAAAAGTGTTGCTTGGGGACGGATTTTCCAAACCCTAGGTCAAACCCTAGGTGTGTAGCCTCAATTAGGCCTAGGACGTCCTCTTTCAACTTATATCCAAAACTAACTTCGAGAAAAAAAAGAATGGCTAGTGTATTTGAATGTCTAGGCTAAACCTTCTTTAATCAATGGCTAAACAAGTTTTTATCATGGGACATGAAGCCACATTCCTTGTGTGTTGGCTCCTAGGGTTTCAATGATTAAGCATAATAATAACAAGTAGCAACTATACATAGCAAGATATTTAATCAACAACATTCAATCAAAGTTTTGATAGAGAAAACACTTACAAATTCATGAAAACATCATTCTAGTTTTAAACCTTCCAATGACAAAAACACCATATGCATGCCAAAAATGATCCTCCTCAAGTGTAGCGCCTCACTCCAAGAGAAAATATCCAAGACAAAGATAAAAGGAGGTCACTCTCACAAGAGAGCAAGTTGTTTGTTATCTCCAAATGAAGTGGCATTATAATTTATATCATCTATGACCTTTAATTAACAAATGGGTCATTAAAACATGATAAAGGCTGACTTTACAGTATTTCATTGTTGTACTTAAAATGCTAAAAATGTCAAAATAGAGCTAAATGGGAGACGTCGAGGCCCCTCTGGGGAGGCGTTGGCCCTTTTTGGGCATGATTAGCATCCAAAAAGCAAGGCGTTGGCCCCCTCACGGGCCTCTGTGAGCTTCTACGTGCCTGAGGTCCAAACACAGCAGCGCCCACATCCTCCGAGGGAAACGTCGATGCATACGGTGGTGTCTTGTCCATCAAAGCCATCATACCACCTAGAGTGATCCCCATGGGTCAATCTGCCAAAGACGTCCTGATGGGGGTGTCCTTATTCTTCTCTATGAAGGGGCTCATCATAACTTCATCTGCCTCCCACCATCCCAGTAACCATCGATGGGCTCTTCCCCATTACATGGAGTCAGGCTAATCATCTCCCCATGTTGCAGATCCTGGTAGGCTGTCATGCAGGGCATGGTCTGCACGTAAGACTCATACTCCATGGGCTCATCGGTCCTGAATAATATCATACTTGATAATCACATTTCATCATTAAAGTTACTCCAGTCTTATACATAAATCCCTATCCTTATCTAAGAGCTCAAAGACATTACACGACGCTCTTCCTATCTAGATGGGCCGATCTAGATTGGAAACCAACAGAAAACCTATTGGGCTACTACCCACGGGGAGATGGAAAGTTTCCTCAAAGGGTTATTCCAAAACCATGTTTAATGCGGTGATATGGTTTTAGGGATGTCTAGTCTTAGTAAGACCAGGGGTAGGTGTAATGCGTGAGTGCCTGCCTTTGTAGAGGCAGTTGTGCAGTCATGGATGCATTTTTTCCAAGCCCTTTATTTCCTTATCTTTCTTTTATTTCTTTCTTTTTTACCAAAATCACGGAGGACTACCTTGGCTTGGTGGCAGTGTGGCATTACCACTAGTATCTTGACAATGAGAAGGATGACGATGATGAGACCCCCTTTCCTTGGCCATGCAACCAAAGGAAGGTCCAGCACTTACAGTTCCAGTGACCGGATAGCTGACAATGTCATCTTGCTAAATACCTAGAACATAATGGAACCCAGCTGGTGATGGGGCCTCCCATCCTCTTGGTTAGGTCTTGCATTTATTTGACTCATCATTTTTCTTAGGGTCCCTTTTTTTTTTTTTTTTTTTTTATTTCTTTCTCGGGGATCCCTGTGCCAAGCATCTCTAGGTTTCATTTCCCTATGGCGCATCTTTGCTAACTACTTTTACCCTGGGCCTTTAGCCCCTTCTTCCCACAGAATAAAATGTAACCACAGAGTCATCCTAATGGCAGGACTAGAGGAATGGGATGGATGGCGGGGTATAAGATGTAAAAAGTGATACGATGGTGAGGCTTGGGGCGATGGCTCTTCAAACCCCTTTTTGGTGGCTAACCGAAACCCATGGATACCATCTTGCTAAGTTACCCCATCAATCACCCCAATAATGGTCAATTGGATTAGTGTAGGATCCAAGAAGTCATCAGAAATGAAAGGAACTAGTATATAAAGAAGGTTATAACAATCAAATATGACACATACCATGATACCTTGGACCAATTACCTCATTGAGCAAGATCCCTCTCTGATGCAAGCCGAGGCCAGTAGTGATGGGCCTCTGTACGGCGAGGGACACGTCTGGTGAGAAAAAGAAATAGACCCCTCGGGGTGTATATCAGAATCCTCTCGATTGCTCATGTCTAGGACCATGTGGGCCTCGGACATGATCTCCTAGTTATCTAGATATGAGTGGATAACATTTGGCTCCAACTGGGGGACATGTGCTAACTATAGAGTGCATGAGAACCTCAACAATCTCTGGTGTAGACGTGACCTCACATGACAAGAAAGCATCAGCAACAAAAGATGGAGATTATTATTTCCACCCCATAAAATAGCAATAGCATGTGCATAGTAAATGTGCATAGTAAATGTGCATATAAGGCGGTACAACAAGAAACAAACAAGATGCATATATAATGGAAACAAACAATCTGATTATAATACGAAAGTGGTTACTTACACCGTATGATCATGTCCACCACCACAATTGGGGTTTTAAGGAGATGCCCTAATGATGTAGCTTCTTCCTTCCTAGTGTAGGCAGTGTACAGGAATCATTAACCGAATTTTTTCCAACCTTAAAAGACCAAGCCAAAAGCGATTATCTTCTTTGATATTAGTGGGCTTTCCCTCTATTGGCATCCACATCCATACCATGTCTCCTCCTTGTACTCTTTGATTTTTTGGTGGTGGATTCCTTGAACAACCACGGTGTATTATTAATAGAGGAGGTGCGTTGGGATTACGCTACAAATATAATATCCTTGAGAAGGGGAAAAGTCGTGCCATTCTCTCACTTATGGTCCCGGCTTCCATGTCTTTATTCCTGTTTAGGAGTTGCAGGTATTTTTCTTTTGTAGACTTTTGTCTCTGGTCAGAGTCTTCCTTTTTAGTATTTTTACACGGGCTATGACTTCTGAAATTTGAGATCGACAATAAGTCGTTGGTATTCTTCTATTGTGGAGCCATTCAATTTGATTTGAATTTTCTTCTTTTGCAACAAGCTTATCTTCGAGAGAACATTTATGAGGAGTTGGACCGATTTTTGTCACGTGCTGTCATCTTTGATGGAATCATTGGAATTTTGCTCGCAGGTTGTAGTTACGGGTATATTATGGAAACAACCAATAGTTCCATACTTCAATAGCCCATACGTTTCCTTGGAAAATGTTTCAAATGGTTCTTTGATAGATGAATTTTATGATGGCTTCTTCTCTCAAGGGATGGTCACAAGCATCTTAGATAATGTCCCTTCAAAATCAAACTTCAGATCAACCCCTTCAACATTGGATTTTTTAGGAAGGATCTCATCCACGGGTGGTTCTTTTGTTTGGTCAGTAGGAGGTTGGTCCAACTTCTTTCTTCTATACACATGGAACTCTTTTTTATTTAGCTTATCTTTTGATTCCTAGTCTAAGTTGTTTATCACTTATGCTTTGGTTGACCTGGATGCTTCGTTGATGGCCTCTTGATGCTCTTGATAGTAATATTTATTTGAGGCCTTGTTCAAAGTGAGTACATATTGTTTTACTGTTGATGGCCACCACTACTATAAGGACATTCATGTTCCCAATGTGATTAACTGCATTGAAAACACCAAGGGTTTCATCCACAGCGATAGTGGAACTCTTATGTCTTTAGAAACATCTTTGTACCCCTCAACAAAAATTACTTCTTTTTTGTGGTGGATAACCATCTTAGATGCGAATCTTAGGGTGTCGGGCATTATGGGATAATCACCCCAATATGTTTCTTCTTCTGTTAAGGGAAAAGTGGGCCAATCTTGATCCATTGAAAGGGTGTTTGTTCATCCCAATGTAGAATGACCAGTTGGTAGTATGGGAATCACCTCAAAAGGTAATTAGATGTATGAATTCTTCTTTTTTTAGAAAAGTTTTAACATTTCACGAATCCTTTTAACCCTTTGTAGGATACAAGACATACTAATGCTCGAATCAGTTTCTTCAGACTTATCGACTTCACTTAGATCTTGATCTTCCAACATTGGTGTGTCTAAGATAAACAAGGCATCTTAAAAGTTATGTGTTTTCTTAGTGACCATGCCCAAATCCTCGAATGGCTTTGAGGCATTGAACATCGTTTGTGTTTGAGAAAGTTGTGTTTCATTTCCTTTTGGGAGGCATGAGTCTTACTTCAAGAATTTCTAGGGGCTTGGGCTCATCTTCGAGGACATCCTCATTACTAGATTCCTTGGGATAATTATTATTGATGAGATTGACTTGATTGATGTAGTCTTAGAACTCAAGTTTTTGCTCAATCTTGCTAGCAAGGTCTTGTGCTTCTTCTTCTAGAGTCGAGGGTGAACGATCCTTGAGTAAACTGCAAGATTCCTTCCAATGAGTTCACGTAGTGTTGGAGGACAACTTATTTAGAAACTAGGCTTGACCCTTTTGAGCAAAATGTTGAACCTATCCCATTGAAATCCCTAATCCCCTCACTAGAGGCTTTGCAAATATTAATGTATTGAGAGAAAAGGGAATCCATGTTTTCTTTTTCACACCAATCTTCTGGAAGGCTTGTTCAAGGTGTTCAGGGCTTTTAATGCTTCCTTTCGAGAGTCTGTTAATCCATCTTCTAGCACTCTGGTGAGTGAGCTCACAAAGAACCTTAAAAAAACTGTCGGAATGTTCTTATTCCAGTTGGTGGCGGAATGCATCACATAAGTCAGTCCAATGAGAGTTGCCATAGGATCCATCATCCCACGAGAACTTAGGTATCCAGGGACTGACCTTCTTGGGTAGATCATGTAACCCCACTTGGGTGTTATGTAAGCTTAAAGGACTAAAGAGTTCCTTGTGAGACCGTTTGGGAGTGTTTACAGGGTTTGTTGTAGTAGTGGTTGTGGTCGCAATGGTGGGATTTGAATACATCTTTCCCTCACCGGTAATCATATTCAAAGGAAGTCTCTTTCCAAAGTGACTTGACAACAGGGTTAGCAGGAGGCTTCCTTATGAAATTTAGAGGAGGTTATTGAACCTCCTTGGGTTTGTGGAGTCGCTAGATAGTTTCCTGAAACTACCAAAGAATAGGGGGAAAATGTAGTGGAGTCTCCAGGTAAGATTACAAGAAAGGTTTACCAAAGATTTTAGTTGAGGAAAATTGACTCGGTGTTCCACGAACTATGGCATAAAATGTTGCTCCTCTGCAGGTTGTAGGAAAGGTTTAGATAGTTGGAGTCAAGGCTCAAGCGTAGCAGAACTTCCCTACCCATTGTCACCTCGATGGGAGCTCTTCTATTCAGGGTGGCTAATCGAGAGCGTCCCTAGTAATCTGAGTTAAAGAGAGAGAGAAGGTCTAAAGGTCTAAAGGATCAAGATGATGGTTTGCTTCCGCAGTTACTGCCAAAGAGATAGTCCAAGAAGGAAGAACATATTCAACGGATGGCACTGTTTTGCGAGACAAGGCGAATAAAACTAGAAATGTGTTGCGGTGGTTAAAACATTAATGACTATCTTTAACATATATAGTGGTTAAAACATTAATGACTATCTTTAACATATATGAGCATTAATGAAACTAATTATTGACGAAGTCAATGATTGCAAAACAAAGATAAAGGCTTATAACACTTCTTCAATAAATACAAGTGATACTATGCATTCAATGTGTGAAATCAAATCCTTGTATCATCATAATGCAATAATTTTCATAAATCTGCTCATACATATATAAAGTTGCCGCGTCACTATACAGTTTTGAGGGTGACGCAGCCCTATTTCTGGTTGGTTTTGCTTGAAAAATAAGTGGACGTTTTGTTAGACAAGCCAATGAAAAATTGCTCAACACTTACATGTTAATAAAACCACAACGTTTCACACTAAACAAGGTTTAAAAGGAGGCCTAACGTCATCAATATTGCTGCTACTACAAAGGTGACGTCAACCCTAATTTGAGGTTAGTTTAAGAGGCAAAGAGGTGGACGTTTTGCAAATTTGACCAATGAAAATATTCAACACATCAATGCCAATCAAAGTATGACCTAGCCACAATTCTTATACCAATCAAAGGTTCAATAATGGCATGACGTCATCTTAGGGTTAGGGTTAGTGAAATTGCTAGGGTTAGTTAGGGTTTCAAATCAAGAAAGTTTGAAAGATGTTTTTGAGCATAGAAGACTCAACGTTTGTTCTTAGACTAGTGCCTTAGGGTAAATGGAGTCAAGGAGTAAGGCTAATGGCTTGGGAGAATATATATCTAAGGATGGGAGAGTTAGGCTTGATGGTGCTGCAATGGCAGGGCCACCAAGTCAAAACCCTAAGGGGAGGAGACTCATTCCGGTGTAGCTAAAGCTAGGCCTCATGCTCCTCCCTCTTTCCTTAGAATGCTTTGGCAAAACGGCTAGCTTTAAAATACAAGTCTAGGGCTGAAAAGTGTTTCTTGGGGACAAGGATTTTCAAACCCTAAGAGTCCAAACCTTAGGTGTAAACTCAATTAGGCCTAGGACGTCCTCCTTTTTCAACTTATATCCAAAACTAACTCAGAAAAAAGAATGGCTAGTGTAGCTATGGCTAGGCTAAACCTTCTTTAATCAATGGCTAAACAAGTTTTTATCATGGGGA
>SNQJ01S0052240.1:0-19789 GCA_010110895.2 Picea sitchensis | reverse complement strand
TCAAGGAATTCTATGATAAGCATGGGATCAAGAGAGAATACACAATCCCAAGAACTCCACAACAAAATGGAGTAGTTGAGAGGCAAAACAGAACAGTGCAACAAATGGCCAAGTCAATGATGAATGATAAGAACATTGGTCAAACCTACTTGGTTGAAGTAATACACATAATAGTCCATGTTCTTAACAAATCCCACCTCAGACCACAAAGTGACAAGACACCTTATGAACTGTGGTATGGGAGACCTACTTCAATCAAACACTTCAAAGTATTTGGGAGTAAATGTTACATAAATAATAATGATGAGAACCTTGGCAAATATGATGACAGGGCCAACGAAGGTATATTCTTAGGGTATGCTACAAATAGTAAAGGATACAGATGCTATAATAAGAGGCTGCATAAAATGGTTGGCTATATTGACATAAAAGTTGATGAAGGAATCCCAACAAGAGAGGTGTACAATAATGAGTCTTCTACAGAGGACACAGCTAAAGCTGAAGATGAACAGGTCCAAGAATAAAAAAACAAAGACTCTGAATTAGATGAAGACACATATGCTCAGACAGACTCAAATCAACAGAGAACTTCAAATTCCTCCTCCAGAATCACTCAAAAGAATCATCCTGCAAGTCAGATAATTGGTGAAAAAGACAAAGTTGTACAAACGAAGAGAAAGATAATAAAAAACACAGAACAATCACATATAGCTTTCATATCCATACTAGAACCCAAGAATTTTAATGAAGCTAGCAAATATGACCATTGGGTAAAAGCAATGAATGATGAACTTGATTAGATTGAGAAAAACAATATGTGGGAGATGGTTCATAGACCTGAAGGTAAAAATATCATTGGTTCCAAATGGATCTTTAAGAATAAGTTGAATGAGCAGGGACAAGTTGTCAGGAACAAAGCAAGATTGGTCTGTAAAGGCTATGCTCAAATAGAAGGACTAGATTTTGATGAAACATTTGCGTTCATAGAAAGATTAGAAGCTATCAGAATATTTCTTTCCTATGCTTTTCATAAAAGGTTTAAAGTCTATCAAATGGATGTCAGGTCAGATTTTCTAAATGGAGATTTAAATGAAGAAGTCTATATGGAACAACTAGAGGGTTTCGAACTGTTTGATAACCTTGAATTAGTATGCAAGCTGAAGAAAGATTTATATGCGTTAAAACAAGCCCCTCGTGCCTGGTATCATGGATTGGATACGTATCTCAAAGGCAAAGGGTTCAAGAGAGGAACAATTGACAACAATCTATATATCAAAACAAAGGATAATGATTTTCTCACCGTGTTGGTCTATGTAGATGACAACATCTTCGGATGTAATAAGGATTCATTGGTACAATGGTTTGCTTCTGCCATGGAGTCTGAGTTTGAAATGTCTATGATAGGTGAACTACCATTTTTTCTTGGTCTGCAAATTACTCAGAGGTCTAAAGGGATGCTCATTTCTCAAGAAAAATATCTAAGAGAAATGTTGAAAAGGTTTCAAATGGAAGATTCTAAACCTGTGGGCACACCTATGGTTAATGGATGCAAATTAAGCAAGGATGATGACTCACTTGATGTTGATCAAAGTTCATATAGGTTAATGATAGGCAATCTGTTGTACATCACAACATCTCGTCCAAACATAATTCATGCTGTTGGAATGGTAGGAAGATATCAGTCTGCACCAAAACATAGTCATTTGCTAGCTGTCAAAAGGATATTTAGATATTTGAAAGAAATAATGAACTATGGCCTATGGTATCTTAAGAATCAGAATTTTCAATTATCAGTCTACTCAGATGATGATTGGGCTAACCGCGTGGATGAAAGGAAAATAACGAGTGGAGATGCATTCTTCTTAGGAGATTCTCTAGTAGCATGGTTGAGTAAAAAGAAAGGTTCAATTTCTTTATCAACTATAGAGGCAGAGTACATTGCTAATGCTACCTGTTGCACTCAAGTATTATGGATGATTCAGACACTTGCAGACTTGGAGGTAAAATACACTGCACCAATCCCAATTCATTGTGATAACACTAGTGCCATAAGTGTGTCCAAGAATCCTGTATTCCACTACAAGACCAAGCATATTCCCATACAATACCTGTTATCGCACAGTTTATAGGAAAGGTTTAGATAGTTGGAGTCAAGGCTCAAACTGGCGTAACAGGAGCTTTCCCACCCACTGTCACCTCGATGGGGAGCTCTTTCTATTTAGGGTGGCTAATCCCAAGGGAGACGTCCCTAGTAATCTGGGGTTTTGAAAGGTCTAAAGGTCTAAAGGATCAAGATGATGGTTTCCTTTCACAGATTACTGCCCAAGAGATAGTCAAAAGGAAGAAGATATTCTGCTGGATGGCACCTGTTTGCGAGACAAGGCAAATAAAACTAGAAATGTGCTACAGTGGTTAAAACATTAATGACTATCTTTAACATATATGAGCATTAATGAAAGAAATTATTGACGAAGTCAATGATTGCAAAACAAAGATAAAGGCTTATAACACTTCTTCAATAAATACAAGTGATACTATGCATTCAATGTGTGAAATCAAATCCTTGTATCATCACAATGCAATAATTGTCATAAATCTGCTCATACATATATAAAGTTGCTGCATCACTATACAGTTTTTAGGGTGACACAACCCTATTTCTGGTTGGTTTTGCTTGACAAATAAGTGGACGTTTTGTTAGACAAGCCAATAAAAAATTGCTCAACACTTACATGTTAATAAAACCACAACGTTTCACACTAAACAAGGTTTAAAAGGAGGCCTAATGTCATCAATATTGTTGCTTCTACAAAGGTGACGTCAACCCTAATTTGAGGTTAGTTTAAGAGGCAAAGAGGTGGACGTTTTGCAAATTTGACCAATGAAAATATTCAACACATCAATGCCAATCAAAGGATGACCTAGCCACAATTCTTATACCAATAAAAGGTTCAATAATGGCATGACATCATCTTAGGGTTAGGGTTAGTGAAATCGCTAGGGTTAGTTAGGGTTTGAAATCAAGAAAGTTTTAAAGATGTTTTTGAACATAGAAGACTCAATGTTTGTTCTTAGACTAGTGCCTTAGGGTAAATGGAGTCAAGGAGTAAGTCTAATGGCTTGGGAGAATCTAAATCTAAGGACGGGAGAGTTAGGCTTGATGGTGCTGCAATGGCAGGGCCACCAAGTCAAAACCCTAAGGGGAGGAGGCTTGACCAGGTTGGCAGCTAAAGCTGGGCCTCATGCTCCCTCCCCCTTTCCTTAGAACTCTTTAGCCATGACTGGAATTTAAAATACAAGTCTAGAGTGAAAAGTGTTGCTTGGGGACAAAAGTTTTCAAACCCTAAGGTCCAAACAAGATTGTAAACTCAATTAGGCCCTAGGGCGTCCTCCTTTCAACTTATATCCAAAACTAACTTTCGAGAGAATGGCTAGTGTGGCTATGTCTAGGCTAAACCTTCTTTAATCAATGGCTAAAGTAAGTTTTATCATGGGGACATGAAGCCACGACCTACTTGTGTTTTGGCTCCCCTAGGGTTTTCAATGATTAAACATAATAACAATGTAACTATACATGCTAGATGTTTATCAACAACCATTCAATCAAGAAGTTTTGATAGAGAAAAATACTTACAAATTCATGAAAAAGCTATCAAACCCTAGTTGTAAAACCTTCCAATGACAAAACACCATATGCATGCCAAAATGATCCTCCTCCAAATTGGCTGCCTCACTCCGAGAGCAAATATCCAAGACAAAAGATAAAGAGTCACTCTCACAAGAGCAAGTTGTTTGTTATCTCCAAAATGAGGGCTAAAACGTCCTCAATTTACATATCATCTCTATGACCTTTAATTGGCACAAATGGGTCATCAAAACATCAACAAAAGGACGACTTTACAATATTTCATTATTTGTCACTTAAAATGCTAAAATGTGAAATAAGAGCTAAAATGGGAGGCGGTCAATTTCTGAGGAGACGTTGGCCCTTTTGGGCATGATTAGCATCAAGAAGGCGTTGGCCTCGGGCCTCACATCTTCCACGCGTGCCACAAGGTCCAAACACCGCGCCACATCCTCCGGGAAATGTCGATTACCTTGGTGGTGTCTTGTCCATCAAAACCATCATACCACCTATGAGGCTGATCCCCATGGGTCAATCTGCATAGCGTCCGGGGTGTCCTTATTCTTCTCTATGAAGGGGCTCGTCATAACTACATCACGCCTCCACCATCCGACAACCATGCGATGGGCTCTTGATATGGAGGTCAGTAATCATCTCCCCATGTGCACCCGATCCTGCGAACTTGTCCCACTTGAGACATGAGATTAACATCATAGACTACGCCCTCTAGGGGCTCGTCAGTCCTAGACACCATAGCAATTTAAATCACATTTCATCATCAAAGTTATCGGATATAGCCATGAAATCCCTATCATATCATCTAAGAGCTCAAGACATTACCGCGGATCTACTATACAAAGCTAGGAAATAGCAGAAAACCTATTGGGCTACTACCCACGGGGAGATGGAAGTTTCCTCAAAGGGGTTATTCAAACCATGTTTAATCGCGGTGATATGGTTTAGGGATGTCTAGTCATGGTAAGACCAATAGTGGTGTTGTCTGTGAGGTGCCTTTGTAGAAGGTTGTGCAGATCATGGATGCATTTTTTCCAAACCCTTTTATTACCTTATCTTTCTTTATTTCTTTCTTTTTACTACAGGTCTAACCAGAGGACACTACCTTAGCCTTGGTGGCAGTGACAACATTACCACTAGTATCTTGAAACAGGTGATGAGACCCCTTTCCTTTGGCCATGCAACCAAAGGTCCAACACTTACAGTTTGGTGACAGGATAGTGGCAATGTCATGCTGCTAAATACCCATGAACATAATGGGCGGATAGGTGATGAGACCTCCATCCTCTTGGTTAGGTCTTGCATTTATTTATTTCATCATTTTCTTAGGGTCCCTTGGTTTCTTATCGAGGCTTTTGTGCCTTCTCGGGGATCCCAGGCGAAGCATCTCTAGGTTTCATTTCCTATGGCTTTTATCTTTTAGCTACTTTTACCCCGGGCCTTTAGCCCCTTCTTCCCACAAGACAAATGTGTACCACGAGGGTCATCCTAATAGCCGGACTAAGGGAATGGGATGGATAGTAGGGGTATAAGATGTAAAAGTGTCTGATGGTGGGGGCCGGGGCCGATAGCTCTACAAACCCTTGGTGGCTAACCCGAAACCCATGATACAAATGCTAGGGATTACCCATCAATCACTTACCCCAATAATGGTCAAATTGGATTGAGTGTAAGATCCAAGCAGTCATAGAAATGAAAGGAACCTAATGCATATATAATAAGGTTACCAACAATCAAATATGACACATACCATGATACCTTGGACCAATTACCTCATTGAGCAAGATCCCTCTCATTAGAAGCCCGGGCCGGTGGTGATGGAAGCGCTGTGGCGGCGGAACCGCGTGCGAGTGAAAAGAGGGGACCTCTGGGTCCATGCTCAAGTCAATCTCACTCTCGGTACTCCATAATCTGGGACTGGGCTTTCCGAGACATGATCTCCCTGAATTATCTAGATATAAGTGGATAACATTTTGGCTCCAACTTCAGGGGACGTATTACTTTAACTATATAGAGTGCATGAGAACCTCAACAATCTCTGAGATTGTAGACACGTGACCTGCTCACACTTGATAGGAAAGCATCAGCGACAAAAGATTGGGTGGTACACCCATAAAATCTTTAATAACATGTGCATAGTAAATGTGCATATAAAAGGCGTTACAACAAGAAACAAACAAGATGCATATATAATGGAAACAAACAATGCGGTATAATACGAAAGTGGTTACTTACACAATGATGATCATGTCCCACCACCGGTAGGAGGTTTAAGAAGATACTGGCGGCAGACAATGTGTGCCTTCTTCCTTCTAGTGTAGGCAGGTAATAGGAATCATTAGCAATTTTTCCAACCTTAAAGGGGCCAAGCCAAAAGCGTTATCTTTCTTTGATATTAGTGGGCTTCCTCTGGCCTGGCATCCCACATCATACCATGTCTCCCTCCTTGTACTCTTTGATTTTTGAGGTAGTGCGTTCCAGACAACCGGTGTATTATTAAGAGGGAGGTTAGATTTGATTACACTATAAATATATCCTGCTGAGAAGGGAAAATCCTTACATCATTCTCTCTTATGGTTCCGGCTTCCCTCTCTTTATATCTGTCTATGATTTGCAGGTATTTTTCTTTTGTTGCAGGTATTTTTCTTTTGTAGACTTTTGTCTCTGGTCAGAGTCTTCCTTTTTTTAGTATTTTTACAGGCTATGACTTCTGAAATTTGAGATCGACAATAAGTCGTTGGTATTCTTCTATTGTGGGCCATTCAATTTTATTTCAATTTTCTTCTTTTGCAACAAGCTTATCTTCCGAAGAACATTTATTAGGAGTTGGCTCGATTTTGTCACATGCTTTGTCACCTTTGATGGAACCACTGGACTTTTGCTTTCGTGGGTTGTAGTTAAATTTATGTGGGAAACAACCAATAGTTCCATCCTTTGATAGCCCATCTGTTCCTTGGAAAATGTTTTCAAATCATTCTTTGATAGATGGTACCATGATGACTTCTCTCAAAGGGATGGTCCAAGATGCTTAGATATGTCCCTTCAAAATCAAAATTGGGATATTACTTCAACTTGTTGGATTTTTTAGGAAGGATCTCATCCACAGGTGGTTCTTTTGTTTAGTCAGTGGAAGGTTGGTCCAACTTCTTTCTTCTATACACATGGAACTCTTTTTTGTTAACTTGTCTTTTGATTCCCGGTCCAGTTTGTTTATCACCGCCAACTTGGCTGACACGGATGCTTAGTTGATAGCCTCTTGATGCTCTTCAATAGTAATATTTATTTGAGGGCCTTCTTCAAAGTAGTCTATATCGTTTACCTGTTGATGGCCACCACTACTATAAGGACATTCATCTTCCCAATCGATTCACGCATTGAAAACACCAAGGGTTTCATCCACTGCTTGATAGTACTTGGAACTCTTATGTCTTTAAAAACATCTTTGTTCCACTCAATGAAATTACTTTTTTTTTGTGGTGGATAACCATCTTCGTCTGAATCTTCGAGGTATCAGAGGCATTATCAGGAAAATCCTTAATCTGTGTCTTTTCCTATTAAAGGAAAAGTGGGCCAATCTTGATCCATTGAAAAAGGTGTTTGTTCATCCATCTTAGAATGACCAGTAGGTAGTTTGGGAATCACCTCAAAAGGTAATTAGATGTATGAATTCTTCTTTTTTAGAAAAGGAGTTTCTAACATTTCACGAATCCTATTAACCCTTTGCAGGATACAAGACATACTAAAATACTCGGATCAGTTTTTTCGGACTTATCGGCTTCACTCGGATCTTGATCTTCCAACATTGGTGTGTCTAAGATAAACAAGGCATCTTAAAAGTTATGTGTTTTCTTAGTGACCATGCCCAAATCCTCGAATGGCTTATGAGGCATTGAACATATTTGTTTGAAAGGCATGCTCCATTTCCTTTTAAGGAGGCATGAGTCTTACTTCAAGAATTTCTAGGGGCTTAGGCTCAACTTTGAGGACATCCTCATTACTAGATTCCCCTTGGGATAGTATTGTGCAGGAGATTGACTTGATTGATGTAGTTTTCGAACTCAAGTTTTTGCTCAATCCTGCTAGCAAGTTCTTGTGCTTCTTCTAGAGTAGAGGGTGATCGATCCTTGAGGGTGAACTGCAATATTCCTTCCAATGAGTTCAAGTATTGTTGGAGGACAACTTCTTTAGAGAAACTAGGCTTGACCCTTTTGAGCAAAAGGTTGAAGACCTATCATTGAAATTCCTAATTCCCTCACTAGAGGCTTTGCAAATATTAATGTATTGAGTAAGGGAATCCATGTTTTCTTTTTCACAGCAATCTCTTTGGAAGGCTTGTTCAAGGTCTTGAGGGCTTTTGATGCTTCCAGCAGAATTACATTGAAATTTTCTGGCACTTACGGTAAGTGAGCTCACAAAGAGCCTTAAGAAACATCGGGATGTTCTTGTCCAAATTGGTGAAGCTGGAATGCATCACAAAAGTCGTTCTAATGAGAGTTGCCATAGGATCCATCATCCCCCTGAGAACTTAGGTATCGAGGATTCGACCTTTTTTGGGTAGATCATGTAACCCCCTTGGGTGTTAGGTAAGCTTAAAGGACTAAAGAGTTCTTTTTGAGACCATTTGGGAGTGATTATAGGGTTTGTTGTAGTAGTGGTTGTGGTCACAATAGTGGGATTTGAATACATCTTTCCACTACGAGTAATCATATTCAAAGGGAAGTCTCTTTCCAAAGGTGACTTGACAGGAGTTACGTGCTTGAGAGGCTATATGAAATTTAGGAGGGTTATTGAACCTCCTTACGGTTTACAATGGTCGCTAGATAGTTTCCCTGAAACTACCAAAGAATAGAGGGGAAAAGATGGTATGAGGGTAAGATTACAAAGAAAGGTTTACAAGATTTTTTCGTTGAGGAGGAAAATTGACTCGGTGTTCAAACAACAAAGCATAAAATGTTATGGCTGAGTTTGTAGGAAAGGTTTAGATAGTTGGAGTCAAAGCTCAAAGTGGCGTAGCAGAGCTTCCCCACCCACTTGTCACCTCGATGGGAGCTCTTTCTATTTAGAGATTAGCTAATCCCAGAGCGTCCTAATGTCCCCAGGGTTTATGAAAGGTCTAAAGGTCTAAGGATCAAGATGATGGTTTCCAACTCACAGTTACTGCCAAAGAGATGAGTGAAAGAAGAACATATTCCAGGTTGCTTTTGTTTGCGAGACAAAGGCAAATAAAACTAGAAATGTGTTGTGGTGGTTAGTACTTCAAAACATTAATGAGTATCTTTAACATATATGAGCATTAATGAAACTAATTATTAAGCAGAGAAGTCAATGATTGCAAAAAAAAGATAAAGGCTTATAACACTTCTTCAATAAATACAAGTGCTACTATGCATTCAATGTAATCAAATCTTTGTATCATCACAATGCAATAATTTTCATAAATCACTCCTTTATATATAAAAGTTGCAGCGTCACTATACAGGTTTGAAGGTGGTAGCGACCCTATTCTACAGTTGGTTTTGAAAAGCCAGGTGGTTTTGTTAGACAAACCAGTGAAAAGAATTGCTCAACACCCATGTTAATAAAACCACTACGTTTCACACTAAACAAGGTTTAAAGGAGGCCTAACGTCATCAATATTACTGCTGCTACAAAGGGTGACGTCAGACCTAATTTGAGGTTAGTTTAAGAGGCAAGGAGGTGGATGTTTTGCAAATTTGACCAATGAAATATTCAACACATCAATGCCAATCAAAGTATGACCTAGCCACAATTCTTATACCAATCAAAGGTTCAATAATGGCGTGTCTTAGGGTTAGGGTTAGTGAAATTGCTAGGGTTAGTTAGGGTTTCAAATCAAAGAAAGTTTGAAAGATGTTTTTGAGCATAGAAGACTCAGCGTTTTGTTCAACTTAGATTAGTGCCTTGGGTAAATGGAGTCGAGAGTAGGCTAATGGCTTGGGAGAATATATATCTAAGGATGGGAGAGTTAGGATTAATTCTTTGCAATGTGAACCACTAAATCAAAAACCCTAAGAGGAGATGGCTTATTTAGGTGTAGCTAAAACTAGGCCTCATGCTCCTCCCTCTTACTGAGGCTTTGTAGACTTGACTAACTTTAAAATACAAGTCTAGAGCTGAAAAGTGTTTTGTAGGGACAGGATTTTCAAACCCTAAGAGTCCAAACCTAGATTGTAAACTCAATTAGGCCTAGGGCGTTATAAGCAACATATTCCCAAAACCTTTCAGAAGAATATTTAGTGTAGCTATATTTAGGCTAAACCTTCTTTTAATCAATGGCTAAACGAAGTTTTATCATGGGGACATGAAGCCGACCTACTTGTGTGTTGGCTCCCTAGGGTTTTACAGATTAAGCATATGTAATGTAACTATGCATGAGATATTTTATTAACAACCATTCAATCGAAGTTTTGATGAGAAAAACACTACAAATTCATGAAAAAAGCTTATCAAACCTAGTTGTAAAGCCTTCCAATGACAAAAACACCATATGCATGCCAAAATGATCCTCCTCAAGTGTGGCTCATGCAAGAGCAAATATCCAAGACAAAAGATAAAAGAGTCACTCTCACAAGAGGAGCAAGTTGTTTGTTATCATCAAATGAGGGAAAAACTTCCTCTATTTATATGATTCTTAAGACCTTTAATTAACAAATAGGTGTAAAAATGGTGGTAAGGTGGACTTTCTGATTATTTCATTATTTGTCGCCCGTCTCTTAAAATTTAAAATAAGAGCTAAAATGGGAGGCGTCCCGAGGGCCCCTCACGAGGAAGGACGTTGGCCCTTTTGGGCATGATTAGCATCAAGAGGCAAGGCGTTGGCCCCTTTTGGGCCTCACGCCGCACATGCCACCAAAGTCCAAACCTGCTGCCATCCATCCGAGGAAATGTCTGATGCGCCTGGTGGCGTCCACGTCATCCCGTCCATCCTTACCACTGCGGGGTTGATCCCCATGGGTCGTCGCCAACATCTGATCGAGGTGTCCTTCTTCTCTATCTGGGGCTCATCGCCCAACTCTGTCCTACCCTCCGCCTCCAACAATACATCGATGAATCTTCAGCCCAGCGGAGATTGAGCTAATCATCTCCCCATGTGCCGCATAGATCCTCACGAATTTTGTCAATGGGGCATGGTCACGCATCAAAGACTTCATCCATGGGCTCTCATCAGTCCTGAATATCGCCAACAGTAGACAAAAGTATTTGGTTGCGTAGAATGTGTATGTCAGACCGGAACGTTCGCGTTGGGCGGCATTGGGCTAATACCCACGGGGAGATGAAAGTTTCCTCAAGGGTTATTCAAAGCCATGTTTAATGCGGTGATATGGTTTTAGGGATGTCTGGTCATAGTAAAACCAAGGAACGTGCGTTGTCGTAGGAGTGCCTTTGTAGGAAGCTGAGCAGGTACCATGCATGGATGACACATTTTTCCAAGCCCTTTTATTGCCTTATCTTTCTTTTATTTCTTTTCTTTTTACTACAAGGTCTAACAAAGAGGACACTACCTTGGCATGGAAACTAGAGCTGACAGTGTTACCCAAAAATACCTAGCGGAAATGAGAAAGCTGGCTCGTGATGAGACCCACTTTCCTTTGTCCATTACAATGTGCCCTGGTTTGGTGACTAGATGGTGAAGCGTATGCGCTAAATACCTATGAACATAATGGGCGATGAGACCTCCCATCCTCTTGGTTAGGTCTTGCATTTATTTATTTCATCATTTTTCCTAGGGTCCCTTAGTTTCTTATCGAGGATTTTGTGCCTTCTCGAGGATCCCACAGGCGAAGCATCTCTAGGTTTCATTTCTATGGGTTTTATCTTTTACCGGTTGCTTTTACCCCAGGCCTTTGGCCCTTCTTCCCACAAGACAAAATGTACCACGAAAGGTCATCTAATGGCGGACTAAGGGGATAGAGATGGATGAGCGAGGGTATAAGATGTAAAAGTGATAAGATGGTGGGAGGCGGATGATGGCTCACCGACTATGGTGGCTAACCAAGATACCGACTTTAACTAAGTTACCCATCAATCACTAATGGTCCAAATTGGATTAGTGTAAGATCAAGCGGTATCCAGAAATGAAAGGAACCTAATGCATATATATAAGAAGGTTATAACAATCAAATATGACACATACCATTACCTCAGACCAATTACCTCATGGAAAAGAGCCTCTCTGATGCAAGCCCGGGCCAATGGTGATGGAAGCTGCTACTTCTATTGTGAGGACAAAGGCCGAGGCGAGGAAGAAGAAATATAGACCCTCGGATACTCAAGTCAATCTAAGCTCTCGGTACTCCATGTCTGGGACCATGTGAGCCTCGAGACACGATCTCCTGGTTATCCGTAGGATAGGGGATAACAATACCATTTTGAGAGCGGGTCACCAATCATATTGTTCGTGATCACGGACCCCCAATCCTCAAAATCCAAAGATGCACTTGCAGGGATGGGTTCAAATCTGTCCTCCAGTGCGATTGACTCTTAGGTTCCTTCGAGGAATCCTCTGAACCCTTTTCCCTGCTTGTTTTTTTTTTTTTTTTTCCACCGGGGTCCTCCTTATGAGTATGCTCTGTGTGAACCAACACAAATCACCTCTCAACTCCCCTGACCACAATAACAATGATCGTGCCTTTTTTTTTTCTTATCGGGACTTTCCTTTTTCGGAGTTTAGGGGTTTCCGCGATTTCCGCGGTCGTTGGCCGGGGTTCTTGACCTTTCCACCTTCCAAAACCAGAAATGATGATTTTTCCTGAAATGATTGACTGCATCCTCCTACACAGCTATATCACATTTCGCGACATCTGAAGTTTCGAAACAAGGAATCTCGACCACTTGTCTTCACAACTACCAAAATGCCAAAACCCGAAACGTTCAACAAAGTGGCTTTTTATGGAACTTTCACTTTTCCTTTCTAATATCTCCAATGGGATCAGCGACTACAAGCCTCCTTCTTCAATCAGCCAGTACGTGATTTCAAATTTTGAATTTGGGGAGTCTAAGACTCTCAATCCCCAAAACATTGCCTTCTCGGGTTCCCGAACCCCAAAACACCGAATTACCGAAACGTCACTTCACACTATTTCACGTTTCAAAATTTCGTGGGTTCTCATGTGAAGTGCCTGAACTCTTATCAACAAGAATGACAAAATACCAATTCCTGAAATACCAAAATTCCACTTCAAAGGATTTTCCGGTTCACAACTCACGGTTTTCAATACCAAAGGCCCACGACCTTGTCATCAAGAGTTAAGTATTTCGAATCGATTTTTCGAAATCTTGAAATTCACATCAAGTTTTTGTCGTGACTTGCGACTTTGAGTCTTCGGCTCCATTGTGTCCCGATCACTTGTCCTCAAGACCTCCAAAATGCCAAACTCCAAAACTTTGAAATGCCAAAATTTTTGCTCCTCAACTTCACACATGATAATCCACTTCGCGCTTCGAGAGTTCGAGCAACCAAGGGTTTCATCCACACTTTGGACTTACAACTATCGAAATGATGAAATGATCTTGAAGGTCTAACGGTGATGATCAACGGTCCATATTGGATCTGCTACCGAAGGATGGATTTCTCTAATGAAAGCAACTTCCACACCAAGTCTCCACGGATCCTAATTCCTCTGGTTTGAGGAGTTCTCCGCCGAAGAATTTCGATAGTCCGATTCTCCCTCAAGAACCTCTATGAAATGAAATAATGTCCCCTCACCATGACCTTCCTTACGCCAAGAAAGCAACTTCACTTCTCCTCCCTTTGAATAATTCAAATGCACTACCCCTTCTGAGCTTCTCTAATGGTGAATTCGAAAAGGACTGCTCACGCTCCTTCTGCGGCGGACTTTCCTTATATACTAGCGATATTTGAACTCGACTCTATGCACCTTACGCGGCAGCGGTCTCTCTCTACTTAGTCCAGCAATATTCTGGGACTCATCAACTTGTGCACGCAATGCGACTCACGTGCTCCACTTTCACTTCTATTGAAATGAGACAACGGTATCCCTCCCAAGATTTCAGAGGGCCTTGAACCTAAGTCATTGCACACCTTGCAGCAGCTTCTTTGCACTCCTTGCGGGAAATTCTCTTAGGAAGAAACAATTGAAACTCATTCTCTTTCCCTCTCAAATTTAAACATTCAACATTCAACATACATTCACACACAACATAATAACAAGTACATGATAGAGAGAGTAGGCGCAAAGCGGACCATTTAGCATGCATACGAAGTATCCTTAACACCGTAGTCGGGTAGAAACTTTCATATATTAATTCAAGAAGCTTATGCATGGTTTCTCCTCACAACTCTTCTACTACAACTCTGCTTCTTCTCTATGCTAATGTGCTTAATTGATCTAATTCTTATTGATACAATGATAAAAGATGAGGGTGTCTATAGTCATTTTCTCTCACGATTTTTCTAAAAGTTGTCTAATCTAGAATTTAAATCACCTACTTTCATTAACTCTGCATAAAGTACCTCTACCTCCCTCTGAGATGAGAGCAAATGGCTCATGATGCGTTTTAAAATACCTGATGCGGCTTCCCTTTTAATCATTACATTAATGCTTCAAAACATTTCCAAAACATGTAAAAATGTATGTTTGCACTTTCCAGTTGTCTTACGCCTTCATGCTTGCTTGGCTGGTAGCTTACGATGCTCCTGCATCAATTGAGGTCACATTTTTCATTTCAACCACAAAACAAATTGTAGACATATTTACTAAACCCCTTGAACACCATTTTAGATATCTACGACGGTAGATTGTCATTTAGTCTCACACCTAAGAGAGTCCATCTTGTTAGGGGAGTTTTTATTGATTGAATATTTGATATCTCCTAAAAATATTGCGACGGCTTCGGGGAGCATGTTTTCTTTGACATTGATGTCAAAGGGAGAAAATCAGATCAGGCCCATTCCATGTCCTTTCATCCATCCATCTCCTTTCCATTCCGTCCATTTCCATCCATTTCCATTTCCATCCGTCCATCCATTCCATTCCGGTCCGTCCCTCCATCCTTCCTCCATCCTTCATTCCTTCTCTTTCTTCCTTCCTTCCATCCTTTCCATTCCATCCATCCATCCGTCCATTCCTGTCCATCCGTCCGGTCAGTCCGTCCGGTCCGGTCCGTCTCCATCCATCGATCCATTCCATTCCATCCTTTCCGTCCGGCTCCTTCCATCCGTCCTTCCTCCATCCGTCCATCCATCCATCCATCCATCCATCTTTCCATCTCCTTCCTTCCATCCATGTCCTCCATCCGTCCTTCCTCCTTCCATTCCATCCTTTCGGTCCATTCCTCCTTCCATTCCATCCACTGTCCATCCTTCCTCCGTCCTCCTTCCTCCGTCCATTCCATCCTCGGCTCCATTATCCTCCCCTTCCATCCATCCTCCATCCGTCCGGCTCCCGTCCATCCATTCCATCCATCATCCATCCTCCGTCCATCGATCCGGCTCCTTCCATTCCTCTCTTTCTCTCTCCATTCCATCCTCCCCCCCCCCATTCCTTCCTCCATTCCTCCATCCTTCATCCGTCCTTCCATCCATTCCTTCCTTCCACTCCATCCTCCATCCGGGTGTCCTCCATCCATTCCGGCCATTCCATTCCATCCTCCATTCCAGGTCCATTCCGTCCATCCATTCCATTCCATCCATTTCCATTCCGTCCATTTCCATTCCATTCCATTCCATTCCATTCCATTCCATTCCATCCCATACCTTCCATCCATTCCATCCATTCCATCCATCCATCCATTCCATCCTCCATCCATCCATCCAGATCCCATTTCCACCCTCCATTTCCTTCCATTCCATCCATCCATCCATTCCATGTCCATTCCATCCATCCATCCTTCCTTCCGTCCTTCCTCCTTCCATTCCATCCATTCCGTCCATCCTCCGTCCATCCGTCCATCCATTCCATCCATCCTCCATTCCATTCCTCCATTCCGGCCATTCCATCCGTCCATTCCATCCTTTCCGTCCCCATCGTCCGATCTCCGTCCATTCCTCCATTCCGTCCATCCTCCGTCCATCATCCTCCATCCGTCCTCCCGCTCCTTTCCTCCATCCGTCCATTCCATCCATTCCTTCCGTCCGTCCATCCTTTCATTCCACTCCATCCATTCCAATCCATACAGCAGTTCACATTCAAAGCAAAGCAGTATTGCCCAGAAACAACACTGGCAAAACTCCATACGAGCTATGGAAAGGAAGACCAACAAATGTGAAGCTTCAAAGTTTTGGAAGCAAATGCTACATCAAGAAGAATGGCGCAGAATGGAAAGTTTGACTCTCATGTGGAAAAGAATGCTGGTGATTTTCGAGTACAAAGGAAATCATACAAGTGTTACAATCTAAGATTAAACAAAGTTGGTGAAAGCATCAAGCGTAACAATTGATGAAACATGCATACTAGAATCCAAGAAAGAAAGAACGCAATCAATGGAACAACTTTTTGAAGAAGATGAAAAGAAGAAGAAGATGAGGTGAAGATGAAGATGAAAGAATCCGACAGAAGTAGAAGACGAAGTTCAACAAGTATCTCCAAAGGAACCTAACAAACAAGTACAGAAAAATCATCCTTGAGATCAGATTATTGGGAAACAAAAGATGTAGGAGTTGAGACTAGAAGAAAATCCGTTCCACGAGAACAAACACACCTAACACTCTTATCTACAATTGAACCAAAGCTGTTTTGAAGAAGCCGGCAAGGATGAATTTTGGAATAAGGCCATGGATGAAAAATTGGATCAAATAGAAAAAATGACGCGGAATTTGGTTCCAAGACCAAAGAATAATAATGTGATTGACACAAAATGGGTTTTAGGAATAAATTGAATGAAGATATGGGCCAGTTACAAGGAACTGACTAGATTGGTATGTAAGGATATGCACCTGATTAGAGATAAAACTTTGAAGACATATGCCGGTTCAACAATGGAAGCAATCCGTTTGCAACCCTATGCATGCTCAAAGAATGTTAAAATATATCAGATGGGCGTAAAATTAGCTTTCTAAATGGGGAACTTGAAGAAAGTCTACATTGAACAACCGAGGAAAAGAGTTCGGTGTCGAGAGAACACAGATTATGTGTGTAAATTAGAAGGCCTTGTATGGTCTAACCGACTCCTAAAACGTAGTCAGGCTGGATAGAAATTATCACCTTGAGCATGGTTCAGAAAAGGAAGTCTGGACAACAACCTCTACATCAAGGTAAAGTCAAGGTAATATTTTTATTAGTGAAGTTTATGTTGATGATATTGACTACTGGTAGTGATGATGACAGGGTTAAACTGAAATTTGCAAAAGACATGTCACAGTGAATTTGAAATATCATTACTTGGAGAACTATCCTTTAACTACGGGACTTGGTCACGTCAAAGCAACCAAGGAATTTTATTTCTCAAACCAATTATATCGGAAATGCTAAGAGGTTAGGAATGGAAGATTACAAACCAGTTATCACTCCCATACAAATAGGTTTAAGTTAAGCAAGAATGATGATTCAAAGTCCTGAATCAAGAGCAATATAGGTCCAATGATTGGCAACCCTACCAGGCAGTCAGACCAGATGTAATGGAAATGATTGGACGGGGTGGCGATTTCCAACGACATCAAAGGAATCACATGTATTACTTGATAGGATCTTGAGATATCTGGAGACATAGAGTTTGGATTATGGTATCCAAAGGAAAAGATCTATCACTTATATTTTCTAAAGATGTAGATTGGTAGGTTTTATTTATGACCGACGAAGCACCTGTGGAGAAGCGTTCTACTTGGTGAGTGTTTGGTATCATGGCTAAGCAAGAAAACAATCATCGGTATCTCTATCTACGGTAGAAGTATATTCAGCCAACAACATGGCCTACGGGTTCTTTGGATGAAACAAAAACTTTGACAGAAAATGTTACATGTTGATTATGATGAGCCCATTCAATATATTGTGATAATACAAGTACCATCGATATCTCGAAGAACTGGGTGATGCACTCCAATACTAAGAACATTACAATCAAGTATCAATTTCTGAGGTGAGGTTGAAAAGAACATCAGGAGTTGAGTATGTGGCAAGGCTGCAAAAGAACAAGTGGCGAGACATGCTACAAAACCCTTCTACTCCAAAAATGAATGCTTTTGAATGTATCTTATATGTCTTAGATGTACGAGGAAGCACCATAAAGAGGGATGGCTGAGGAACAACCGGATGGAAAGATATCTCTGCCATTGATGACAAAGGTGGAGAGATTTATCAGATGTAGAGGGAAGAGGCATTGGTTTCATGGGGAGCATGACTAATATGATTCAGTGTTGCATCCCAGTGTTTCCATCAATGCAAAGAGATTGTTGATTAAGGTTGGTTGTCATTGATGTCAACCCTTGAAGAAAAGACCGCTAGCACAAAGTTTTTGGGTAATGGACCCAATAGTGTTTGATGTAAATATGACTCATTATTGTTTTCATGGTTGATAAAGAAGTAAATATGGATGAACTCCAAAGTGAGATTCCACTTATGGTGTTGGAAACCCCTCAGGAAGGCAGCATTGGAGTAAAGAGAACCCATGTAGTATGGAATA
The DNA here is from genome assembly GCA_010110895.2 of Picea sitchensis. Classification (NCBI taxonomy): domain Eukaryota; kingdom Viridiplantae; phylum Streptophyta; class Pinopsida; order Pinales; family Pinaceae; genus Picea; species Picea sitchensis. The sequence goes on along the minus strand of SNQJ01S0052240.1, from coordinate 1,551 downwards.
ATGAGATGAAGGAAAGTGGAATTTGTTAGGGAAAATATCCTATGGATAGTTCTTATCATTTCATTTCGGGTGGTATGCGGAACGTCACCTTAATTCCTCACCGGTCCCAGAGAGTTATGGCCATGAAAGTTGGATACGGGTTTGGGTAATGGACCCACGTTGTTTGATAGGTAATGGTATGGGTTATGATACTCACATATAATACTATTCTATATGGATGGTACATGTCATTCCATTTATGTTGGTATGTAGAGCATCATAACTCCTCACGGTTTGAAGTTATGGCCTTAAAGTTGAGGACCCTCATATGTCATCTAAAGCCCCAAAAAGGTCAAAGAAAGTAATCAAGAAAGTGGTTTAAAAATTTTAAGGTAAATAATAAGAGTGAAGTGATAGGGGTGTATTATAATTCAAAGTGAATACAAAATAAATTATTTCAATAATAGCAATGGAAATTAGAAGTGGACCAACCTAAAATAAGGAAAGTGGGAGATTGGTGACCTAGAATATGTTTTAAAGAAGCTACTTGGAGAGTATAAATGAGGCAAGGCTCTCTCATTTGTGAATCACCTTGAGCATATTGAATATCTAGTGGACCCAACCCTAAAATAAGGAAAGTGGGGCCAAGTGACCTAGAATATGTTTTTAAGGAAACTACTTGGAGAGTATAAATAAGAGGCAAGGCTCTCTCATTTGAATCACACTTGAGCATATTGAATATCTATAGGTTTCTGATGTTTACAAATGATATCTAAGCCTAAATTTTGAGGAAAGTGAAGAAAAGAAGGCCGAAATGCAAGGAAGGATAAATTCTTTTGATCGTGCTTTCTAAGGTATGTTATTTTCAGGTCATCTCACCATTTTCGCTATAACTTTTTTTATATAATGATTCAGATCCTGAAATTTATATGAAAGTGAGACAACATATCCAAGTATCTGTGGTTCAAAATTCAGCTTGTGGGTCGTTTTATTTTTGGAGTTACACTCTGTGGAAAATAGGGTTTGTGGCCAGTCCTGAAACTAGTCAAAATCAGGTGTTTCAGGTAAAAACGTCATAAATTCTTCATAACAGATCAAAATCTAGTGAGACCAAATGTGTTGGTTATGGTACAGTCTTTAGTATACTATGTAACAGTTTCAGAGCTTTTTATCAAATATTTTGTGTGGGGAACGCTCTACAAGGTCGCTCTCTAGAATAAGCCAGAATTCAGCAAGGTATGCCATTTTTGCTATAACTCCTTTTTTGAGAGGTTCCAAGTAGTTACAGTTAGAGGAATTGCATAAAACACACTGAAGAACATTGTGTATCAGTTTCAGATCTTTATACATTACAGGTTCAAAGTTATGATTACTTCAAGTTAGGGTTGTTGACTAATCCAAAACTAGGCATGTGAGACTAAAGAGAAGTTTGATGAAAATGCTAGTATCTTGCTATTAAAGTTAAGGAAGGTTTGCAGGAATGTGATCAGATACACCAGGTCTATTACAGAGATACAAATCAGATTTTGATGATGAAATTGATGAGGGCTTTTGGTTGAGGTACATGTTGAG
>SNQJ01S0052239.1:67947-81468 GCA_010110895.2 Picea sitchensis | reverse complement strand
TCTCTTCATTTGATTGATCTTTTATTCTTCTTCAAACAAGTTATGGTAATTGAACTACCTTTATTTTTTTAATCTTTAGTTAGCTTAACCAATATTTTGATACAAATAGATAATAATAAAATAAATATGGGTCTACTAAATAACAAGTAAATAGGTGGGACCCCTAATATTTTTGTTAAATTTTGACTCCTCCTTGTTAATCCCTTTTTATTGACTTCAATAATTGGCATAATGTGAAATGTAATAACCCAAAATATGCTCAAACAATTTCCTTGTAACTCCCATTCATATAAATAGTCAAATATTTGTATCATTAAGAAAAATAAACATGACTATTGACCAAAAATAGGATAATATCCACACTTTCCAAAACATTCTGTCTAAATATATGCTTGTTGTCCCAAAAAAAAATAGTCTATTTTCGTATCAATAACAACATCAAAATACATATTTGCTATGAGAGGCAGTTTGCCTCTTTTCACTATTGCCCTCCTTTGATACGTATGTTGTCCTGCCTTGTGTAGCATCCTTAGGATAATTTGAACCTTGAGGATGGATTCTTTTGGTGACATGGGAGCAATTGTCTTTGAGGTGGATATGGGAGAACATTGATTCAGAGGAATGTTTGGAAGAGTTAAGGGAATTGGCCACTTTTTTCCCTTTATCAATCCCTAGTTTGGGCATGGTAGTTTTCAGCCTTTTGCTTGCATGTGAGGACTGGGTTGGCGAAGCAATGCGATCATCTTTGTAATTTGGATTGAGTGGAGGTGGAGGAGGAGGCAATGAAATGATATTTTAGTCCAACCATTGTGATGTGCAGTAGGTTGATGGACGATCTCTTTCCAACCATCATTGGTAGGGGGTTTCTAGATGCATAGAAACATGAGGGGGAACATGAATACCTGAGAAATTTTGATGTGGCCAGAAAGGAGGCATCTTAGGTCGGGGTTGGAGAATCCCTTGGCCAACTAGGTTGAAGAACCCACCTTGAAAAACTTGATTTAGTTCTTCCGGATTAGCGTCAAAATGTATTGAGAATCGTGGCCTTCTATGGCCTCTTTTCAATTTGTTTCCTCTACCTCTATTTGCACCTATGCCATTGTTTCCCCTGCTAAAAAAATGAATCTTGAAGAAATATTTCAGTTAGAATACAAATTTTTTTAGCAATCCATTCACTAATACTCTACCTAAATAAAATCAAGATGTTGACTCTATTATTCACAGCAAAAGGATATGCAATCCATCCATTGATATAATCCACCAAATACTGAATTTAATAATTAATTCTAAATGAACAGTAAATTGCAGGGATATTGGGAATATGTGGGGCTTTGTAATGAATGAAAAATGATATCATGACAGGAATGAACAAATGGATACTATTCAAGAAAAATGGAGAGCCCTTCCCTTATAAAACAATGCCTTCATATTGAAACCTTCACTCAAATCATCATCCGATTATTTTGAATGAATTTATAATAATAGAACATGGAAGTGAGTTAACTGGTTTTGGGAGAATGATGGGAATATAATGAACAAAAAGTGATTTCATGAATGGGAGTAAGACGGTTACTATTCTATTAAATAAAATACCATTCATCAATTCTATATTTCAAAATGATATTCTTTGTTGGAAACATTTTCCCACTATTCACCAAGCCAATTTAGAAAGCAATAATTCCCTCAACCAAATCTTATTTGAGCCACTACCATTTCTTTTATAACGCTTCATCACCAACAACCATGAACTACAACCTTTAAACTGTTTAATATCAGTTCGAGGAAAATTACATCACTACCAACTTTCGTAATGTTCCTTCTCTTTTGAAAACCACAGATGTTCTTTTAAAATGGTAAAACGATCTATAGGAGAGCATTAAAAAAGAATTTTGTCTTGGCAATAATCATAACTAAAATATTTTAAATCGGCATGAAATACTGAAAGGAATGACAAGGATCTTTCGATGGTGCATCAAAATTTTCTCTATAACCTGAAATCATTAACAATGAAACCAAAGTGGCTTGAAAACCCAAGTGTGAGTTTAATAATCAACAAATCATATTAACATCAGAAGTCACCCGAATTCCTCGCGGATAATTAACATAATGAGCCATCGATTTTGTGTTTTCAAATCAATGTTATGGCTCTTGGGGAAAGAAACAAGACTTCAAACTTTTTACATGTTCGAATTCAATGGGAAACAAGGACTGGAATGAAAAAAAATAGGTGTGAGGTTTGTAGTGCATCCCATAAGCAAGGAAATAACAATTCCTTCCCCAAAATCAGTTTCCTGGGAAAATTCCAAGGGGATAACATTTAAAACACACATGTCCTCATAAATCATCAAATGAATAGGACTACAATTCTTTCAAGGTATGGTTTGGGCTAGGGTAATATATGAAACCTTCATTTCCCTTTATTTTACAGAGAAAGAGAATAATTTTAAAAATAATCATAGAATCTGAGCGAAAACAAGCTTAATTATTGTAAAAACCTTTCCCAACAGTACAATTTCCAACGTTTGTTCCAAATGTAACCAAACCATGTAATCCAACAAGAGTAGAATGTCGAACGATAATTCGGGTTTCGATCAATTTTATGCCAACAGGAAAGAAAATACGATCAAATTGCATTTTGCACAGCCATAATGCAAACAATACACCATAGCCTTTGTATCAACAACATAAATACTGCATTTTCTTCAAGTGAAACACAATTCATACCCTAACCCAAACACAAAGTCAAGCTATAGTTTTGGTTTGAGTTGTGAAAATTCCCAAAAGGAAAAACAAGGAAAACCCAAATCAAAATGTGATTTTGCACAACCAGAGTGTTTTAAAAGAAATGATGTAAACTTTGGAGAGAAAATACATTTTGCATGCAAAATTCTAGAGCCAACAAAACGATTTTAAATTTAATGAATGAAGAGATATAATTTTCATACTTGTAAGGGTAATGCTAAAGAAACCACAAAACACAACTCCTTTTTCTCAAGGGACGAAAATGGTGGAATTTATATTTACCATAGCACCCACAACAAACACCAAAAACATAGTAAAGGAGGTATCCTCAAGATAGGGTAAGAACGATGTGCAATAAATGCACTTCACTTCCCATCTCCCATTATTAAATGTGATCAACCACAACATAGTGAAGCACACTAGCTTCCATCAAGCATTTACAGATATGTCAACTATTTTGGCAAATTCATTATACAAACTTTCAATACCAAAAGTCAAGTCCAAAACCAACACAATGATCCACAACATATATAATTTTCCAAAGAAATTCCATACCATATGATGAACTGTTGTCCAAATATAACATAAGTTTTCATGCAATTTGCACTTAGTGTCAAAGTCTAGATGTAGAAAGGGAAATAATGTTTAACGACAAAAACATTTCTTTTCAAATCAAATTACAATCGAATCATCAATAAATTGAAATTAGAACTAGAGTTGTTCTTTTGTTCCCAATTGTGAAATTATTCTTGTAATGCAATCGTATGTGAGGCTTGGAGATCTCAACAAGAGGATTCCTTTCCTTTTATTATTGTTCTAAAGGGGTCCCACCTATTTAGTATTAGTAATATGTATGTATAAATGCATTGCAACTTATTTGCAGGCAGGGATCTCATGTTGCGCTTTTTTAGGCATCAACAAACTAGTGACTCCACATGGAAATCTGTTCTCAACAGATTTAGAACTCAAAATGTTTGGCTCCATAGACTAGTAGAAGTGATTGAAACTATTAAGAAAATAGTTATGCAACAGGGGGAAATGATGGTTTAAGGGAAACAATGAGATGGGATTTTGGGAAATAACTTAAGGAAAGTGAGATGTATGAGGGGAAATGATCTTGTATGTATAACAAACAATAAGGTTTGAAACTGATAACACTTTTAAAATTGCAAGGAGAATGCTTCTGATATGATCTTGAATTTCAGGATGGAGGGAAGAAAGGGATAGCAGAAACAAGGAAGAAAACAAAACCAACTATACTACAATAGTATTGAAAGAGAAAAGTTATTCCATCAATGCCTTAAAAGAAATACATCATAGCAGTTGTGTCTATATTGTTCTCATTGATCAACAATACTTACAGAATGAAATCATTATGGAAAAATTGTTCCAGACTTTATTTCCGATGACCATGCCAAACAAACAATAGAAAATAAAACTCAATAAACCAAAATGAAAAAAACAAAACGTAAGACAAAAATGTATACAAAAATCATATTTACACAAAATTGCGTCGATGGTCAAGCTAGTTCCACATAATGTTTCAAATGGGAACCATTGGTACTGTAATAAAACAAGCGGTCATGTATGTCCTTAACAAGATATGAATTTGTGTTGAGGATAAAAGTGATTGTAAAAGGACTAGAGACAGGATCATGAGAACTAGTTTCCAAGACAGTATCAAATGGATAATCCTACATCAATCCAGAGGATTATTTCAACAAATCAACTCTGAAATGCTTCTTATCAAAATGAACATTACGTAATGATCTATCATCGAAAATGATAAAATAGTTGATATGATTTTGACTCTCCATATTATCCCATCATGATGCAAGCATGGCTCTTTGCATCCAATTTATTTCAACAATCATTAAGAATGTGGGCCCAGGAAACACATCTGAACACACAGAGGTGGCTAAAAGAGGGTTTATTTCCATGCCATCACTTGAATGGAGTCATTGAAGGAAAAAATTGATTCGAGATGTGGTTGAGAATATAATTTTCATAGTATATTGCTTCATCCCAAAAGCGTGGGGGAAGACATTTAGCTTGTAGTAGACATCTAGCCATATCGACTAATTTTTTATTCTTACATTTTGAAACTCTATTATTTTGAGGTGTGTGAGGAACCAACCTCTTCCAGTCAATACTAGATTGGAGTAGGTATTATTCAAAATTTTGATTGACATAATCACCACCATTTTCTGATATCAAGCACTTGATGGGTCGACCACATTGATTTTTAGCAAAGGCCCATAATTCTTTGAACTTCTCAAAGACAATATTTTTATTCTTCAGTAAAAATACCCATGTGAAACGAGAGAAATCATAAATGAAATTCAAAATATACCTTGCACGTTATAGTGAAGGTAAGTTGACAACACATACATCATTGTGGACCAATTCCAATAGTTTTCATGCTCACCATGCTTGTCCAGAGTGGAAAGGTGCCTAATGATTTTTCCTAGGTACACAACCCTTACATACACCTTCAGGAGAAAACACCTTTGGTAAACTAGAAATCATGTTATGAGTTTCCATTTCCTGCATACTATTTAAACTTATATGTATGATTCGTTCATGACAAATTCAACTTCTCCCATCAGTGTGATAAATAATTTTTTTCAGTTCTGATTCAGGTCAAGTTGAGTCATGAAACTTTTATAACTTATCCATCGGGTAGAAGCCCATCAATGACAATCAAATGTCCTTTCTTCATATCCCGAGCATATAACCAATCGGGCCAAAATTCCACAACATTATCATTTTGAGTCAACTAAGCAACAAACAACATATTGGCACTGATATTTGTTACATGATAGACATTAACAATTTTACCATGTCAACAAGCTACATCACCCTTAACAGCAACATCCAAAGAAAAATTATCATCAACGTAGACTCTACTTTATTCAAATTTATTCAGTCTGGTGAATAAAGTGCCATCCTTTGCCATCTAATGAGTGCACCAAGAGTTGACAACCCATTCAATCTATGTCCTGTGAGACAACAAGGCATGAGAATTCCTGACTTCGAAGGTGAAATTATCAGCGGGTCAGTGAATAGTCGACGTATTTCCTTTGAGACTCTTAACCTTCTCCTCTAAATCGTCTCCCTTCTTGAAGCATTTATGCTCAACATTTCCAGTCTTTCCACAATACCAACATGTTTTATTATTCTAACTTCATTGTGGTTATCTCTTGGATCCTTTATCAGTATATGCAGGGTTCTACGTAGATACATCAATTTGCACTCTATTCATGGAATCCATCTTTCCCTTTCCCTTGAGAAAGTGGGCATCGTGCTTACTACCAAGATTTCCTTCTTCAAGAAAACTATGTTGATCAATAATAAAATGGTCACAAAACAAATTCAAAGGAGTAGTCCTTACCATCTTACTTATGTGATTTTGAGGAAAAGGTATGAAGAACCTCACTCAAGCATTTTCAGATCTTTCTGGGCTAAGGAAAGATAGTTGGGAACGTCACCCAAAGTTTCTAGCCTTTAATCCAAAACAATATCTTAATCCACAAATAATATGTTATAGGGACTAAGGTTGATTTTATATGTTATATGTAACTATGTAAAATAAAGAAATCAAATATATACATAAGAGTGTAGAGGAAAAGAGACGAGAATAAAAGTAAAATATGAAAAATATCATTAAGATACGCATGTGAAACTGAAATCAAAGATCTGATTTCTATATTAATTTCATTCTAAGATACAAAGAAAAATTCTCTTTACAAACCCCTATGAGGGTGGGACCAAAGTTAGATTTAGAAATCTTTGATGGAAACCATACAAAAAGACTCTGACAACAAAAGCAATTTAAGATAAAGATTTGGATCAACTTGCCATAAAAGTGTTATCGTTTGACTCTACAAAATATCCTTTATTAGTTATGAAATATAATCCATAAACAAACAAGAACACACAAAATTCCAAGAAATATCATACCCTGTAGAAACAAGTTGATGAAATATATGATTCAATTTTGAATCATGTTTCCTTCAATAAGACGATGTTGTCATCAAGATGGTTTATCTTTCTAGTAAACTCAGAATGAATGAAGAAAAATAAATATCTCACAAGTACAGAGCATACCTTATATCAGAATTTCCCCTTTTGTTCTCTCCTCCCTTTGTCTCTTCATTTGATTGATCTTTTATTCTTCTTCAAACAAGTTATGGTAATTGAACTACCTTTTGTTTTTTAATCTTTAGTTAGCTTAACCAATATTTTGATACAAATAGATAATAATAAAATAAATATGGGTCTACTAAATAATAAATAAATAGGTGGGACCCCTAATATTTTTGTTAAATTATGACTCCTCCTTGTTAATCCCTTTTTATTGACTTCAATAATTGCCATAATGTGAAATATAATAACCCAAAATATGCTCAAACAATTTCCTTGTAACTCCCATTCATATAAATAGTCAAATATTTATATCATTAAGAAAAATAAACATGACAATTGACCAAAAATAGGATAATATCCACACTATCCAAAACATTATGTCTAAATATATGCTTGTTGTCCAAAAAAAACCCAGTCTGTTTTCATATCAATAACAACATCAAAATACATATTTGTTATGAGAGGCAGTTTGCCTCTTTTCACTATTGCCCTCCTTTGATACTTATGTTGTCCTGCGTTGTGTAGCATCCTTAGGATAATTGGAACCTTGAGGATGGATTTTGTTGGTGACATGGGAGAAATTGTCTTTGAGGTGGATATGGGAGAACACTGATTCAGAGGAATGTTTGGAAGAGTTAGGGGAATTGGCCACTTTTTTCCCTTTATCAATCCCTAGTTTGGGCATGGTAGTTTTCAGACTTTTTCTTTCATGTGAGGACTGGGTTGGCGAAGCAATGCGATCATCTTTGGAATTTGGATTGAGTGGAGGTGGAGGAGGAAGCAATGAAATGATATTTTAGTCCAACCATTGTGATGTGCAGTAGGTTGATGGACGATCTCTTTCCAACCATCATTGGTAGGGGGTTTCTGGATGCATAGAAACATGACGGGGAACATGAATACCAGAGAACTTTTGATGTGGCTAGAAAGGAGGCATCTTAGGTCACGGTTGGAGAATCCCTTGGCCAACTAGGTTGAAGAACCCACCTTGAAAAAGTTGATTTAGTTCTTCCGGATTAGCGTCAAAATGTATTGAGAATCGTGGCCTTCTATGGCCTCTTTTCAATTTGTTTCCTCTACCTCTATTTGCACCTATGCCATTGTTTCCCCTGCTAAAAAAATGAATCTTGAAGAAATATTTCAGTTAGAATACAAATTTTTTTAGCAATCCATTCACTAATACTCTACCTAAATAAAATCAAGATGTTGACTCTATTATTCACAGCAAAAGGATATGCAATCCATCCATTGATATAATCCACCAAATACTGAATTTAATAATTAATTCTAAATGAACAGTAAATTGCAGGGATATTGGGAATATGTGGGGCTTTGTAATGAATGAAAAATGATATCATGACAGGAATGAACAAATGGATACTATTCAAGAAAAATGGAGAGCCCTTCCCTTATAAAACAATGCCTTCATATTGAAACCTTCACTCAAATCATCATCCGATTATTTTGAATGAATTTATAATAATAGAACATGGAAGTGAGTTAACTGGTTTTGGGAGAATGATGGGAATATAATGAACAAAAAGTGATTTCATGAATGGGAGTAAGACGGTTACTATTCTATTAAATAAAATACCATTCATCAATTCTATATTTCAAAATGATATTCTTTGTTGGAAACATTTTCCCACTATTCACCAAGCCAATTTAGAAAGCAATAATTCCCTCAACCAAATCTTATTTGAGCCACTACCATTTCTTTTATAACGCTTCATCACCAACAACCATGAACTACAACCTTTAAACTGTTTAATATCAGTTCGAGGAAAATTACATCACTACCAACTTTCGTAATGTTCCTTCTCTTTTGAAAACCACAGATGTTCTTTTAAAATGGTAAAACGATCTATAGGAGAGCATTAAAAAAGAATTTTGTCTTGGCAATAATCATAACTAAAATATTTTAAATCGGCATGAAATACTGAAAGGAATGACAAGGATCTTTCGATGGTGCATCAAAATTTTCTCTATAACCTGAAATCATTAACAATGAAACCAAAGTGGCTTGAAAACCCAAGTGTGAGTTTAATAATCAACAAATCATATTAACATCAGAAGTCACCCGAATTCCTCGCGGATAATTAACATAATGAGCCATCGATTTTGTGTTTTCAAATCAATGTTATGGCTCTTGGGGAAAGAAACAAGACTTCAAACTTTTTACATGTTCGAATTCAATGGGAAACAAGGACTGGAATGAAAAAAAATAGGTGTGAGGTTTGTAGTGCATCCCATAAGCAAGGAAATAACAATTCCTTCCCCAAAATCAGTTTCCTGGGAAAATTCCAAGGGGATAACATTTAAAACACACATGTCCTCATAAATCATCAAATGAATAGGACTACAATTCTTTCAAGGTATGGTTTGGGCTAGGGTAATATATGAAACCTTCATTTCCCTTTATTTTACAGAGAAAGAGAATAATTTTAAAAATAATCATAGAATCTGAGCGAAAACAAGCTTAATTATTGTAAAAACCTTTCCCAACAGTACAATTTCCAACGTTTGTTCCAAATGTAACCAAACCATGTAATCCAACAAGAGTAGAATGTCGAACGATAATTCGGGTTTCGATCAATTTTATGCCAACAGGAAAGAAAATACGATCAAATTGCATTTTGCACAGCCATAATGCAAACAATACACCATAGCCTTTGTATCAACAACATAAATACTGCATTTTCTTCAAGTGAAACACAATTCATACCCTAACCCAAACACAAAGTCAAGCTATAGTTTTGGTTTGAGTTGTGAAAATTCCCAAAAGGAAAAACAAGGAAAACCCAAATCAAAATGTGATTTTGCACAACCAGAGTGTTTTAAAAGAAATGATGTAAACTTTGGAGAGAAAATACATTTTGCATGCAAAATTCTAGAGCCAACAAAACGATTTTAAATTTAATGAATGAAGAGATATAATTTTCATACTTGTAAGGGTAATGCTAAAGAAACCACAAAACACAACTCCTTTTTCTCAAGGGACGAAAATGGTGGAATTTATATTTACCATAGCACCCACAACAAACACCAAAAACATAGTAAAGGAGGTATCCTCAAGATAGGGTAAGAACGATGTGCAATAAATGCACTTCACTTCCCATCTCCCATTATTAAATGTGATCAACCACAACATAGTGAAGCACACTAGCTTCCATCAAGCATTTACAGATATGTCAACTATTTTGGCAAATTCATTATACAAACTTTCAATACCAAAAGTCAAGTCCAAAACCAACACAATGATCCACAACATATATAATTTTCCAAAGAAATTCCATACCATATGATGAACTGTTGTCCAAATATAACATAAGTTTTCATGCAATTTGCACTTAGTGTCAAAGTCTAGATGTAGAAAGGGAAATAATGTTTAACGACAAAAACATTTCTTTTCAAATCAAATTACAATCGAATCATCAATAAATTGAAATTAGAACTAGAGTTGTTCTTTTGTTCCCAATTGTGAAATTATTCTTGTAATGCAATCGTATGTGAGGCTTGGAGATCTCAACAAGAGGATTCCTTTCCTTTTATTATTGTTCTAAAGGGGTCCCACCTATTTAGTATTAGTAATATGTATGTATAAATGCATTGCAACTTATTTGCAGGCAGGGATCTCATGTTGCGCTTTTTTAGGCATCAACAAACTAGTGACTCCACATGGAAATCTGTTCTCAACAGATTTAGAACTCAAAATGTTTGGCTCCATAGACTAGTAGAAGTGATTGAAACTATTAAGAAAATAGTTATGCAACAGGGGGAAATGATGGTTTAAGGGAAACAATGAGATGGGATTTTGGGAAATAACTTAAGGAAAGTGAGATGTATGAGGGGAAATGATCTTGTATGTATAACAAACAATAAGGTTTGAAACTGATAACACTTTTAAAATTGCAAGGAGAATGCTTCTGATATGATCTTGAATTTCAGGATGGAGGGAAGAAAGGGATAGCAGAAACAAGGAAGAAAACAAAACCAACTATACTACAATAGTATTGAAAGAGAAAAGTTATTCCATCAATGCCTTAAAAGAAATACATCATAGCAGTTGTGTCTATATTGTTCTCATTGATCAACAATACTTACAGAATGAAATCATTATGGAAAAATTGTTCCAGACTTTATTTCCGATGACCATGCCAAACAAACAATAGAAAATAAAACTCAATAAACCAAAATGAAAAAAACAAAACGTAAGACAAAAATGTATACAAAAATCATATTTACACAAAATTGCGTCGATGGTCAAGCTAGTTCCACATAATGTTTCAAATGGGAACCATTGGTACTGTAATAAAACAATCGTTCATGTATTTCCTTAAGAAGATATGAATTTGTGTTAAGGATAAAAGTGATTGTAAATGGACCTATCCATCACTTTTGGAATTTAGAATGCCTCCCTCTCTTAGCATGGTTTGAATCCCATAATAATATTTTGTCATCAATCTTAAATTCATCAACCTTTGCCTATTTGTTAAAATACTTCTTCATTGTTTTCTACCTCCTCTTCACATTTTCCAAGGAAAATATTATTTGTTCTTCCAGGGCTAGAAATGTATTTATCCTTTGAGAAACATTTGAAGAATTTAATTCTTCAGTTCATCACATCAACCAAAAGGAAGAAAGTTCCAATTCAATAGGAATAATATCCACTTGGCCATATACGAGTTGAAATGGAGTAAATCCTATACTAACTTTGGTGGTAGTATGGTCTGCCCAAAGAGCATAAGTTAGAAGTGTGTTCCACTGGCTAGGATTTTCTTCTATGATTCATTTTATAATTCTGATAGATTAGTATATAATCAAAAAACACTAATACAAATTTTCGAAGGAAGGGATTGAAAATGAAATTCATCAACCCATGGAATGTTGAAGGTGCATTTGTAATGCCAAAAGGCATGACCAAAAATTCATAATGGCTTGAACGAAGATCCAACTTTTTGAAATAGATTTCTCCATGTAGTTCATATAACAATTAATCAATGATGGGGATTGGAAAACTTATCTTTAATAGTAATCTTGTTGATCTCTCTATAATATGGACACATACACCATGAGTCATCTTTCTTCAGTACCATTACCATCGGTGCAGAGTAAGAACTTTGGCTAGGTCTAATAATTCTATCCTCTAACATTTCTTCAACCATATGCTCAATTGCACTCTTCTAGGCATAAGGCCATCTGTAATGCCTGATGTTAGGAGGAACACTCCCATGAATTAGGTGAATAACATGATCATGATTTTGAGTGGGTGGAATACTTTTGGGAATATATTCAAATACTTTGTAATGATTATCAATGATCCCTTGGAGATCTAGGGGAATAGATGGCTTAGATGTTTGAACATCTAGTGAGCATAGTTGTGAAATTACACCATGATTCCCTATTTTCAATAATTTTTTCATGCCATTAGAGCTTATCACATTACTGAGTTTCCCTGTGATATCCCTTAACTCAATTTATTTTCCTTCCAATGAAAATTTCATGAAAAGTTCTTGAAAACTAAAATCCAATGTTCCTAATGATTGTAACCATTGGATTCCTAGTACGATATCAACACCACCCATGTGTATAAAAATCAATGGAATATTCATTACATATTCCCCCATAGTAAGATTGATCTTATTGCATTTTCCTGAGCAATTGATAGTTCCTCCATCTGCAATCATTACTTGAAACTCTGACGCTGGATATACAAAGCAATTGAGATCCTTGGCGTATTTATAGTGAATGAAATTATGATTACTACCATAATCAATCAGTACTATTACCTTTTTCTTTTTTATATATCCTTCTATATTGAGTGTTTGAGGAGTGATAATTCCATCCAATGCATTACATCATATTGTGGGAGTCAACTCTTCAAAAGAAATCGCTTCTACATTTTCATATTGAGATGGTTCTTGTTCTTGTTCTTCCTCTTCACAATCTATGTAAAATAATTTCTTCTCACCACACTTATGTTCCTTACTATACTTGTTGTCACAATTAAAGTATAAACCTTTTTCTTTTCTTTCCTCCAATTGTTGAGGTTTCAAACTTGTAGGTTGACATGTTTTAGAAAATGGAACATTATTCTCTCGATAGATGTTAGGAGTGGTCCTTCTAGTAGCCATAGCCATATTTTAACTTTCAACATTTCTTGCCACCCTGAATGCATTCTCCAATGATTCGGGTTCACAAAGGAGAACCTCATGTTGAATATTATCCTTTAAAGTTCCTACTAATACATCAATCAGGTGCTCATCTAGAATATATGTTACCTTTATATCCAATCTTTGGAAGTTCTCAATGTTCTCTGCAACTAAACCCTTTTGCTTGAGATTTATCAATTGACTAAAGAAGGTATTTCTCTTTGTATCCTGATAGTGTGCTATCATTTCTTTCGTGAACATTGTCTGAGTGATCAGTGATTTGTGAGAACAAAGCCATCGATAACACACATATTGATTGGGTTCTAAATATAAAGAAGCAATTCATACCTTTTGTGTATGTGACACATCATGTAGATCAAATAATTTCTCCATCTGAAGTATCCATGTGATTGGATCCTTGCCATCAAACTTCCTCATATCGATCTTAGGAAAGTGGTTGGTCTTCAACCCAAAGTTG
>SNQJ01S0052239.1:45918-66284 GCA_010110895.2 Picea sitchensis | reverse complement strand
TAGTCGACATGCCTATTTGTTAGACCATCAACCAACAGTCGAAGATTGTCATCTGGTGGATCAACCATCCCTACATTCGACTATGAGTTGGATGGATGGTCAGTCGAGTCGAGTATCGATGAATAGACTTGCCAAAGAATATTTTGTGGGATCAACTCTAACCATCGATCGTTGTATGTGGACAAGATATTTCATATTCTGTGGGAATCGGTTGGATATTGAGGCTATAAAAGAAGACCCCTTGTGTCATTATTGATAATAAAGTGATTGTAGATTGCATATGATAATGCAGATCAATATGTGAAATATGAAATGTGATGTTCTAATCATAGTTTGTTGTGCTTAAGTGTTGTAATAGTGTCTTTATACACCACCTCTCTTCTTCAAAATATTGTGTTCCTCTTCTATCTCCAACACTGTGATTTTTATTTCATATTGAGTTCCACCCCATTCTCCAACATTGTACACATTACGAATAAATTTTGAGAATACGAATATTAAGAAAAATATGGCTTTAAACAACAGTCTCATAGAGCCACAAATTATGATTCTCACTGGAAAAAATTACAAAGTTTGGGCAATCAAGATGAGGACATTATTAAGTTCTCAATATGTTTGGGATATTATGGTTGATGGCTATAAAAAACCAACTAATCACACAACCAAACGAGTTTTGACCGATGCTCAAAAGGATCATCTTAGAGATAGTAGAAAGAAGGATGCAAAAATACTCTACTTCATCCAAAACGACTTGGATGAAAGTATATTTCCTAATATATCAGTAGAGATATTCTCAAAGACACCATGGGACATATTAGAGACCAACTATCAGGGAATTACCAAGGTAAATAAAATCAATTTTCAGAAATTACGAATGAATTATGAGAATCTGAAGATGAAGGCGTCATAGTTAGTAGACCAATAATTGACGGCAATAAATCAGTTAAGGATGAATTGTGAAGAGATTACAAATCAGAAAGTGGTAAAGACGTTTCTTAGAACCTTTCCTAATAAGTTTGATGTAGTGGTTATAGAAATTGAAGAGTCTAAGGACTTGACACAACTATCAATATATGAGTTGTTGGGATCCTTGTTATCCCATGAATCCAGGACGAATAGGTATGATGATTCCTTGGAAAATGCATTTAGATCTTAGGTTTTGATTTTAATAGGTATAGGAGGATAAAATTAAAGAGGAAGGGGCATGAGAAACAAATTCAACAACCAAAGAGATAGTTCATAACAAGAAAGGAGAGCAAATCAAAATCCCCATAGATTTAGGGGGAGAAGCAACATAAGTTCATAGCCAAATCAAAGATATCAAAAATACAATGTTTTTATTATTATTATAACAAGATGGGTCAGTGTGCACATGAATGTAGGAAGAAGAAGTATGACCTTAGATGACATGATGGAAATTATTCTAAAACTTCTGAGTGTTATGATGACTCATTATTCCTTACTTGTAATGCTTCTCAAGAAACTTCTAATGATATTTCACTGTTAGATTGTGGATGTAGCAATTGTATGATATGAGACAAAATATTAATAGTATATTTGGATGAGTTAGTGAGGAATGAAGTCAAGTTGGGTTCAAAAAATATTCTAAAAGTCATGGGAAAAAGAATGGTCAACATCTGAACCAAACAAGGTCAGAAAAGACACATACCAGAGGTGTATTATTCCCTAGGTTTGAAAAATAATCTTATTAGTGTTGGCCAACTTACTAAAAAGGGTATGATGTAACATCCCCACTATAATCCTGAGTTTAATTAATTCTTATGTGGATATAATATGTGGTTAGGGCCAAGCGATGTAATATGAGAATTGTATCTCTATGCTTTAATAATAAAATGTGATGCTAGCTGCTAAGGGGACATGGGCAAGAGATGGAGGATGAATTAATCCACAAGAGGGGGAAGTGTCTAGTATTATGGCCAAGAGGGGTACAAGGGGGATATACCCATGTATATTAGTTCAACCCATTTTCCTAAATTTTCTATTTGTATATGAACCTTCCCATTTCTGATTGAGTGTTCCCAAAGCCAATAATTGAATACATGTAAGAGGGTGGTTCTGAGTGGTCACATCCCAGAGTTATTGGGCACATGGGGGTTGAGTAAATTCATCTTGGGGAAGAGTGTTAGAAAATAAAGGAAAGACAAAGGGAGGAAATGTGTATGGGTTGGGACAACATTTCAGAGAAGGAAGTTTGTGTGCATGAAGAAAAGGAGAGAGAAAGAAAGAGAGCTTGCAGCAGGTGGAACCATGGAGAGTGGATTATATAGAAAGATAGAACATATTTGGATCATTTTGGAGTTGAATATTGAAGATCCAGGTTGTTAGTCCTGAAGAGTGAAATCTAGAGTGATTTGCATTGTAACAAGAAGTGTTCGATGTTGGTTTGTTGGTATTTTTCCTAGCAGCAAGTTCCCTTGAGTTCCCAGTTGAGATATTCCTAGTTAGCTATGCCAGAGAAACATTGATAAATGAATGGCACATTCATTGGGATAATCCTGATAAATCAATGGTACATCCCTTGGGTTATCCCTAATAAATGAATGGTGCATCCTTGGGTTGGGCAGGTCTGGAGGAAGAGAGATGGTATAAAAATAGGGATAGTTGTAGGAGAATATTAGTTGGGTTATACGTTTTATGAGATGCAAGTGTATTGTGAGAGACCACCCTCTTTTGTGGATTACTAGGCTTAATTTGGGGGTGACTGGCTGTTGAGATATGGAAAAATCAGTCTATGGTTGGGTGGAACGTTTGTCCCAAGTAGTTGGTTGCACCATTCTTGTTTAAAGATAAGTGTTTTATCTTGTTGTTGATTTATTTACATGTGTTATCGTTGTGCATGAATTCTGCATGAATGAGAATGACTTATATAATGTTGTAATGAGCAATTTAAATCATTTCATGTTAATTATTAGAATGCTTTAGATGTATCTATTGTATAGTTATAGACAATAGCTATATATGTTTTAAATTAAATTTGTAGTTGTAAGATACAAGAAATCTAATAAGAGTAAAAGAATTACTTTAGTTAGCAAAAAAATAAAAAAGTATGTGTATTCTGCACTGTAATGTCCCTTGGTTGGGCTGGGGAACATTACATTATGGCATCAGAGTTGTAAAAAGGGAGATTTTTTTGTGTTGTGGCCTAGCTTATGTGTTTGGAAATGTTACAAAGTGGTATTAGAGCCCAATATTCAACACTGAGCCTTGGATGGGTCACATTAGAAGAATGTTGAAGTGGAAATTCATAGAGAATTAATTTTGGAGTATGCCTGCAACTTGTTTTATTAAATTACTGTAGTAAAATCGAGAAAAATTTCATGGTTAATGTGAAGAATTGAGCCTCTTTGGAAATTTCAAACATAAGCAAAATAAAAAAAAATTGGGTATTTTTTCGTATGATGACATGAACATGACGTGGAGGCCATGTGTCAGTTGACGTGGTATAAGAAAGACATGTATTTCCATGGTGGAAGGTACATGTTGAATGGGATGACATCTGACAGGTGATGTGGATCCATGTGGCAAGCTAACTGTCAGTCCCATGAAACCACAGTAAGAAGTGGAAAATTGGCTAAGTCCTAAGGATCAGTTGGGCAGATGGGTGGATGGAGTTCCATGAGTAAAAGAAATATGAGATCACCCAAACGTGCAGTGAAATTTCAAAATTTGAATAAGTACCAAGACTTTGGGTGTGAAGAGCATGGAAAGTACAGAGAGATTGGAAGGTTACAAGATTATGAGTCTGCGAGTACACATAGATTGAAAAATGGTTAAGTCATGTCGAGACTTCTCACATGAAATTATGAAAGGAATGTTACAATATTATGAGTCCTCGAGTCTGCGTAGATGGAAAAATGGTTAAGTGTTGATACTTCTCAGATGGACTTATGAAAGAAAGGTTACAAGATTATGAGTTTGCGAGTCCACGAGTCCATGAGTCCATGAAGGAAAAATAAGTTAAGTGTTGTTGGCATGTTTATGGAAGGTATGAAGATAGGCTATCAGTCCGCAAGTCCTCAACCCATGAGCCCGTGAATATAGTAAGGAATCTAAGTATAAGTGCAAAGTGAGTGCAAAGGAACTAGAGCGTGCAAATTGCAGAACGCGAAATTTTGAAATGAAGAAGAGATATTAATTAGATCCATGATGAATCCATTAAGACAGATCAACTATATATATCTAATAAAGAAACGATTAGACGGTTGTTGAGCATTGCTACTATGTTGCACATGATAATGAATATTCCTTCACTGTTTTGCCACCATAAATTTAAGTTCGAAGCTCGGATTGGAGAGAACGAATAGTCATTGGAAAGTTGTTTCGAAAATGAATGCATTTAAGGAGTCCTAATTGGGAGTAGTGCATTAATATTATTCATAATTTAAAATGAATAATGACATGTAATATAATTGATAAATATTTTTCAATATGCTTAATTCTAACAACAAATTATTTCGTGCACATTCTTGCAGAATTAGATATACATAAAATCATACCTTAGTTCCTACATGAGAAATAGATACATGGAGGATGCTCAAGGGTTTTACAACCATGAATAAGAAATTATAGGTTTGCATACTAGCATGGGTAATGTTGAGATTGAGTCTAACGGGAGAAGAGACAAGCATGAGTCTGTTGTTGATACTGAGAGGGGGGTGAATTAGTATCAAGTACAAGTTAAAACCTTTTTCAACTTATACTTAAACCATTCAATTATATCCAATGAGAAATTAACAATAGTATAAGAGTTACACCAATACACCACAATACACCATGCACAATATATGAGTAGTATAAGAGTTACACCAATACACCACAATACAATCATGCACAATATATGAGAGAAATAATCAATAGTTATCGTTCAAGTTAAGTAATGACTTCCAAAGGCATTATAGCTTCCAAATGCAAATGGAGGGATAAACCTCCAAGAGGAAGATACAACTCAATATAAAGAGAGAGATTTGAACTCCATCCTTCCCTTCCTTCCACCCAAGAATATATGAGGATAATAAAACTTTACATTAAATCATCACCATCAACCAATCATCACATAGAACCCGATAATGCTTCCGAGACTTCTTCAATTTCAAGAATTCTTCAATTCTTGGAGTACTCTGATCCCAGATAATATTACTCAATGTATTCCCTTAAACGCCCACTTCACCTTGAATCCTCCCAAAAGAGGTTATAGAAAGAACAGCAGACTTTATTCAATTTTGGTCTATTCAAGACCCAACTTGTACAACATGCCCACGCCAATATTTAACATCCGACATGAAACTAACAAAAAGAAACTAAAAGTTCATACTATTTGCTAAATGAAGCGGTCCCAATTTCATTTGGATTCTGTATGAATAAGTTATGACTATTTTACCCAAACATACGTTTATTGACTAGCTTCAGATTGGTCACAAACCCTATCTCCACAGAGGTATTTCCATAATTATATGAATCAAGAGCTGAAAATTTTACCATAGGTACCCTAATATGTCTCTCACCTATAGTTTATTTCACCATATGAATCATATTATAGAAAGTTAAATAGAAAAATGGTAAGATGACTTGAAAATAACATACCTTAGAAAACACTCAAAATACTTCATCCTCCTTGAAATCCGACCTTATTTAATTCATATTTCCTATGAAATCTGAAAGGTATCAAATTTAATGTATAATGATGTTTATTTTATACCATTTATGTCACTTCATTTTTAACATTAGGTCCGACCTAAAAATTTCTTATTTTGTAATTATTTTCTTTAATTATCTTCGGCTCATATGTACTTCTTCTTCAATTCACTTTGTCATCTTCAAAAACCCATTTCTCCTCAACCATTAGGGATCCACATGATGTGCCACATCAATTTAAACAACATGATGTATACTATCCATTCATGGGTGTTGTATCTTCATGTCCATTTTCCTTAATGTCCAAATCACCTTTCATCAACGGGTCCAAAAACCCATGACTAGGGTTGACATCAATCTTCCAACCTCTGTGGCATGAGAAGCTTGCAAAAATAAGTGCAAAGATATAGGGCTGATAATGGGAGGATAATTAAGTCTCAATAAGAGATACTTAAAATCCTAAATATGATACAAAATAAAGTTAACAAGGGCTATGGTACCAATAAAGCAACTAGTTCTAGAAAAGTATCAACATCAAGATCCCATAGCAAAATCATGGGAATGATAGGAAGTCAATAAGCATGAGTAGAGGCCATCATTTTCCAAGGAATCTACCATAAGAACTCATGCAACTTTAGTTCCAGGGCGTATGCCAAGTGTGTCTCATGTTCAGAGGAAAAGGAGAATACCTGAGGAAAATAACATGTAGGTGAACTCAGGAATATTAAGCCACCAAATTTCAATGGCAAGTACAAGAAAGGAAAATATGTTGAGGCTCGACTGTTGGAAATGAAGAAATATTTCCATATACATGATTACCCATTCCAAGTAGAATCTATAATTCCTTCCTAATAATTGCAAGGGAAGGAAACCGTGTGGTGGGATCAACTTAAGAAATCCAAGAACCTTGATGAGAAAATAATATCATGGAGGTAGTTCAAGGGATATGTCCAAGATAAATACTTGTCCGAGCATTACTATGAAAGAAAGATGAAAGATTTATTTGAACTCAAGTTGGGAACCATGAAAATGGAGGAATATAAGAAGCAGTTCTTTGAATTGTTAAAGTATGTTGACTTCATCAAGGATGAGAAGGTCATAATCCAAAGGTTTTTGAGTGGGTTACCCTATTTCTATAGTGATAATATTCAATACGATAACCCCCAAAAAATGGAGGAAACCATAAGGAGAGAAACACATATGTAGGAGAAGAGAAAAGGAAGACATTTTTTCCAAAAAGCTTGGAATGACAAGATGAAGGATAAGAAGGATCACAGGTAGAATGGTTTTAATAGACCATTGTCATCTGAAACATTTGTTTGGAAAACCAACACTAAATGTCAGACAAACTAGATGGCTGAAATTTATGAGTGAATATGACTTCAAAATTAAGCATATAAAAGGAAAATAAAATCAAGTGGTTGATGCACTAAACATGAGAGCTCATGAAGATCATGTGGTAGCCATTAGCATGTACATGAAATATTTGAAAGATCAAATTACTACAACAACAAATTCAGATCAACAATATGTGAAAATAAAAGAAACATTACAACAAGGTAATTTTCAATAGAAATTTAATTGTTATGAGATGAAGGAAGATGGAATTCTCATGTCGAAAGGCAAGGTGTATGTGTCGAATTCTAGTGAGCTGAAAAACACATTTATGAAGGAAATCTATAAAGTTTCGTATGTTGGACACCCAGGATATCAAAATACAATTATAGCAGTAAGAAGCCAATACTTTTGGCCGAGAATGAAGAAATAAGTGGCTAATTACATAGTCAGATGTCTAGAGTGCCAAAACGTGAATACTAAGAATAGGAATCCAGTTGGTTTATTGCATCTAATTCCCATATCAGAATGGAAATAGTAAGTAGTTACGGTTGATTTTATCACAAAACTACCCAAAACAATGAAGCAAAATGATTCCATCATGGTGGTGGTGGATAAATTAACTAAAGAAACACATTTTATTCTAGTGAAGGCCACAATAAGGCAATAAATATTGCATAGATTTCTATGAAATAAGTTTCTAGGCTACATGGGTACCTAAAGCAATAGTTTCATATAGAGATCCAAAATTTAGTTCAAATTTTTGGAAAGGTTTGTTCAAAGGCTTTGGGATGGATTTAAATCTTAGCAAAATGCATCATCTAGATTTAGATGGGAAAACAGAGAGGACTAACATGATAATTGAGGGCATGCTTAGAATTTATGTTCTGCATCAAGCATCAAAGTGGGAAGACTATATTTATTTAGTTGAATTTTCTTACAAGATTGGGTATCAAGCCTCATTGAAAATGAGTCCATTTGAGGCATTGTATGGAAAAAAATGTAACACACCCGTGAGGTGGGATAATCCAACATATAGAGCAGTTGTTGGGCCATAATTGTTAAAGGAAATGGAAGAGAAGGTGGTAACAATAGAGAAGGATTTGAAGCTTTCCCAAGATAGGAAGAAAAGTTATACAGACAAGAATAGAGTTTTATGAGATTTTAAAGTAGGAAAACATGTGTTTTTGAAAGTGAAAACAAAGCGAAGTTCACTAAGATTAGGAAGTTTCTCGAAGTTGGAAACGAGATATTGTGGAGCTTTTGAAATATTATAAAATATAGGGCCAGTTGCATACATTCTAGCATTTCTTGCATCCAAGGGAGTGCATAATGTATTTCATCTATCATTATTAAATAAGTATGTACATGATCCTAATCACATAATTGATTGGAATGTGATCTTGGTGGATGTTATAACTCTAATGTGCACCAAACATGCTTACTTCGCATCAGGCCATCTCATATTCTTTCTTTTCCAAGCCACTACTGAACAACTCTTCTAAAAAACTCTAGTTTTAAAGGCCCACACACCCTACTCGACTACAACCCACATTTATCTATAGTGTCCATGCTAGATGACCCACTACAGCCCACGTGGACCTTCTAAAGCACGAAAAAAGGAAAGTTTCTAATGGAACACACAACTTTGGGCAAGTTAACTAAATACCTACCTCCTTTCGGCCATGCATGACTGGTCATTCGACCAAATACCTACCTCCTTATAGCCTATAAAAGAAGGGGTAGGGGTCCCATTTTAAAGGAGGAAAAAGATAGTAAAGAAACTCTACCCAAATTCGTATTCCCCTTTGCCCAAGATTCTGCAACCATTTTGTGATTTCAACGAAGAAGAGAAGCAAGTGTGTTAGCAGTTGGTGCATAGTAAAAGAGGAGCACAGGACTAGATTCATGGAGTAGTGGCCGAATTCATAATTGTAAGTTTCTTTAGTGAAGTTAATAATAAAGAAGTACTTTTCCCGTCCCGCCATATGAGATTGTCATTATTGGAATATTGATTATATGATTGATTAAATTTCTAACCCGTTGGTTCATAGATCAAATGCATGTGGAGTTATTTGTTTGTCTTTAGTGAATGCAGGTCAACAATGGGAGGAGAGTTGCAGTCAAAGAATGACCAAGCATGAAAATGGATCGACATAAAACACGAAAAATAAGGTACGTCAACTTAATCTATTGAGCCTTGTATTTAGATATGAGTAATGGGGGTTTAGGCATGGGATGATGGTAAAAAGTAAGAATCTTTAGGTCATTTCTACATGCATGATAAAACCCTTAGTGCTAGTCCGTAGGAGGTATTTCCCACCCATAACAAAATTGATGAGTCACTTAGTGTTATAACCCTAATTTGAGCCAAACATGATTACCTGGCATCAGACCATCTCATATTCCTTCTTTTCCAAGCCAATACTAAAAACATATTCTAAAAAACTCCATTTTTAAAGGCCCACGCACCCTACTCCACTACAACCCATGTGTATCTACAGTGTCCATGCTAGATGACCCACTACAGCATGCGTGGACCTTCAGAAGCACGAAAAAAGGAAAGTTTCTAATGGAACACACAACTTTCAGAAAGTTAACTAAACCTTTCGACCATGCATGTCCAATCATTTGACCAAATACTTGGCTCCTTATAGCCTATAAAAGAAGCGGTAGGGGTCCCATTTGAAAGGAGGAAAAAGATAGTAAAGAAACGCTACCCGAATTCGTATTCCCCTTTGCCCAATATTCTGCAACCATTTTGTGATTTCAACGAAGAAGAGAAGCAAGTGTGTTAGCAGTTGGTGCACAGCAAAAGAGGATCCAATGACCAGATTCGTGGAGCAATGGTCGGCTTCATCATTGTAAGTTTCTTTAGTGAAGTTAATAATAAAGAAGTACTTTTCTCGTCCTGCCATATGAGATTGTCATTATTGGAATATTGATTGTATGATTGATTAAATCTCTAACCCGTTAGTTCATAGATAAAATGCATGTGGAGTTCTTTATTTGTCTTTAGTGAATGCAGGTCAGCATTGGGAGGAGAGTTGTAGTCAAAGAATGACCAAGCACGAAAAGGGATCGACATCAAACACGAAAAATAAGGTACGTCAACTTAATCTCTTGAGCCTTGTATTTACATATGAGTAATGGGGGTTTAGGCATGGGATCATGGTAAAAAGTAAGAATCTTTAGGTCATTTATGCATGCATGATAAAACCCTTAGTGCTAGTCTGTAGGAGGGATTTCCCACCCACAACAGAATTGGTGACTCCACTCGGGATTTCTCTCGGGTTTTCTGGGGATACATTTTGGTAGTTTTAAATTGGTTTCATCACCTTTTTTCTGAGTTTCTACAAGAGTCTGATCTAGTAGGGATTCTGGTCTTCCATACCAGTACTCCTTGCTTTCTTTGCTTGGCTGCATTTTCTTTTCGGTATTCATAGAGGTACACACAACCTCTATAAGGCCCACATGACTGTACACGTGCCCTACCTTCACATAGCCCGCATGCATTTGCCTGCTGATGAAGTGCTAGTTGCATGTATGAGAACCCAAGAAATACTTCTCAGGAAGAGGCAGTCATCCTCTCCCCTGCAGAAGTGATCCTTCTCAGGGATCTTCTGGGTCCTTCTAGGTCTCTGATTGAATAGTCCATAGTCAGGTAAAAACCTTAAATCAACTTTTTCCTTGCATCTTTTTCTGTCAAAGTAAGTTTCTGTGTCTTTAAGGGATTATGGTTCTCAATACCAGTACTCCCTACCTGAGCTTAGCCACTTGTCTTTCTTCGTTTGAGGATAAATAGAGGCACACGCGACTTTTAGTGGGGCTACATGCATGCATGCATGCTTGTCTTTGGGCAGCCCACATGCATACGCTGGATGTTGAAGTGACAGTCGCATGTCCCCCATTGGAGTCTTCCTTCTGCCACACCTTTTCAAATAAGGGTTGAAGTTAATTCAACAAACATTTATCGATGTATCATGGATGAAGGATCCTCTGCAAGTATTTTATCCTCCTTGGTTTGGGAAGTCTTGGGATCTCCCGAACTTGTGTCTTCTTCGCATGAACTGTTGGCTTTTGATAGACGTGCTAGTGAATATTTGGGGGTTCTTCCTCAGTTTCCCATCTCGTTAGGTGGGAAGATTGTCCGTGTTGATGTTATAGTGGTGCAAGGCTCGTTAGATTTCAATATGCTTCTCAGGCATGATTTTGTATATGCTATGAACGTTGTGGTATCTACACTCTTCTGGGTGATGCATTTCCCTCACAATGGAAGCATTGGCACTATTGACCAGTTGGCATCTAATAATCACCATCCTAATTCAGCGTTAGTTTAGGCTACCCCTTTATATGTTCCTAGTGTTCGTGTAGACTCCACCCCACCACGGGTTAATTGTGTGGCATCTTATCCTTGACATTCAATTGCTTTTGAGCAGGAACCTGTGCAATAATGTTTTCCTTCTCGTGACTTGGAATCAACAATTGATCCATTGGTTTATCTAATGGGGGCATGGGAGCCCTTGATTCCCCCTCTTGGTTGAAGTAGGCTTGAGTATCCTTCCAAGTTTGATCTCGTTCTTTGTAGATCCTCAAGCCCTTGTGCTCATGACTCTTTGCTGATAGACTCTGCTAGTCTTGGCCATAACCTCCATCATCACATGGAGTATGGTCAATTTACTTCACCCTTTGGGAATGTCGACCCTCGTTTATGTGATTTCTCAGATTTTGAATTGCCTTTTGATAAGGCTATCCTTGAAGCCATGACTATGGTTTCTATACCACGGGAGGACTTACACCGCGATTTGTGTTTTATTCCCTTTTGGGAGACTTCCCAATTTGACTATCGAAGAGACTCCTAGTCTGAGCCTAGCGGAAGTCTTTACCTGAACCAATTTCATGCATGAGTTGTAGGCCCCATGGAGTCTTCTTTAAGCCCTTTTCATACTCCCTGAAGATGAAAATATTGTCGAGTGACCTTGTTTCTTCACACTCATTAAATTGGTCCAGAAGAACGTTCCTTACACGGGTCTTCTTTTAAGCCCTTTTCAGACCCTCTAAACATGAAAAGATTGTCAAGCGATCTTGTGGCCTTTCACGCTCGTTAAAATGAAATTTGAAGTCACGTCTATCCGGTGGTAGTTTACCCTTTTTCGGTCTGGATGGTCAACTATACGAACAAAGGTATACTCTAGAGGCCTCAGATCTCTAGAAGAGTACTCTTAGGTATAATTTTAACCCTTTTTTGGGCCCGAGGGACTAAATTTACGAAAAAAGAACTGCCACGGAGTCCATAGTTAAGCTCTTTTTAAACTCCCTAAAATTGAAAAGATCACCGAGTGACCTTATTATTTCACACTCGTTAAAATGGTCCAGAAGAACATTCGTGACGGAGTCCATAGTTAAGCTTTTTTTAGACTCCTTAAAAATGAAAAAATGGCCGAGTGATCTTGTCTTTATCACACTCATTAAAATGGTTTTGAATAGACGTCTTGTCGATGCTATTTTACCCCTTTTTCGAAACCGACTAGACTACCTTCGAAAAAGGTACCCCATTGGAGTCTCCTTTTATGTTTTTTTCAGACTCTCTAAATATGAAAAACCGTTGAGATTACCTTCTCTGGGCTCGTTAAACTTACATCGAAGGACATTACCATTGTGTGTCTTATTAATCGCATTTTCATACCCGCGTCTTTGGCCTAATGCGGGCTCCATTTTTCTCTCAACTGAACCATTTGAAGCATGCCTTATACACAAGCCCTGTAGCACTTTGCCTCTATGTCTTGACACCTTTGGCCCCTGGAGGATTTTTCCCGACTGTCCTTTTCTTGCATATGTCCCTTTTCCCTCAGCATCACTGTGTTCTGTGCGCTTAGAACTAGTATGTTTACGACACTCGATTCCTCCTTTGTAAAGTAGCATTCTTTTATGCTTTTTCCAAAATTATTGAAAAAGACAAAAAAATCAAATATACCCCAAAAAGAGGAAGGGAAAAGTATTTTCTTTTTATTGGCAGCACAATGAGTCTCCCTTGGACAAAGCACATCCTTTCATTTTTTCTTCAAGCTCTTGGATTTAATATGACCTTAGGAAGTTGTTCTCTCTACATAGATCTATGTCCTCCTCCGTTTGGTTATTCTTCCAAACATATGGAGAGTTTGCATCGCCTCCTGCCTCGTGAACTTATGTCAATGCCATGCTGCCTAAGTCTCATCATTTGTCGTGCTATTGTCCAAGGGAAGTTTTTACCAAGCCTGAGTCGGCCCCTCTGTAGTTTTTCTCTTGCCCTCATGCCCGACCATCCTCAAAGTCCAATCAAGTCTTTGTTCGAAGTCAATGAAGCCTTCAGCCTAATCATCAAGATTCTCTAGTCCATGACCGACAAGCCGTCGAAGAGCTCTGGGTAGTGAAGTCGTATACTCGTATTACACTCCTACCCAAGTTTTGAAGATTTTGAGGTTGTTGCTTGAGCTCTAAAGACCTCATCTTCATCAATCAGGCCTTATCAACTTCTAGAAGATGGATACTATACATGTATATCGTTTGATTTTGAGATGTAGATCCGTTGTGTATTGCTCACAACTACACTTTATATAGTTATATGACATGGATCTACAGTGTATTTGATTGGTAGCCATGATTTTATTTCATCCTGAGCATGGGTATGCCCGCCTCAGTGAGAAAATTGTTATTTTGTAGATGGCACCTCTCGAATTCTAGTCCCTGGGCTCACCGGTTTGGTACATTGATAAATATTGATAATGTATTTGAGCCATCAGATGCTCTTCTGACCTCACACATTAGGGGGCATCTATTATAACCCTAATTTGCACCAAACATGCTTACCTAGCATCGGGCCATCTCATATTCCTTTTTTTCCAAGCCACTACTGAACAACTCTTCTAAAAAACTCCATTTTTAAAGGCCCACACACCCTGCTCCACTACAACCCGCGTGTATCTATAGTCTCCACACTAGATGACCCACTACAACCTACGTGGACCTTCAGAAGCACAAAAAAAGGAAAGTTTCTGATGGAACACACAGCTTTGGGAAAGTTAACTAAACCTTTCGGCCATGCATGGACGATCATTCAACCAAATACCTAGCTCCTTCTAGCCTATAAAATAAGGGGTAGGGGTCCCATTTGAAAGGGAAAAAAAGATAGTAAAGAAACTCTACCCGAATTCATATTCCCCTTTGCCCAAGATTCTGCAACCATTTTGTGATTTCAACGAAGAAGAGAAGCAAGTGTGTTAGCAGTTGGTGCACAGTAAAAGAGGAGCATAGGACCAGATTCGTGGAGTAGTGGTCGGCTTCATCATTGTAAGTTTATTTAGTGAAGTTAATAATAAAGAAGTACTTTTCCCATCCCGCCATATGAGATTGTCATTATTGGAATATTGATTGTATGATTGATTAAAAATCTAACCCATTAGTTCATAGATCAAATGCATGTAGATTTCTTTGTTTGTCTTTAGTGAATGCAGGTTAGCATTGGGAGGAGAGTTGTAGTCAAAGAACGATCAAGCACAAAAAGGGATCGACATCAAACACGAAAAATAAGGTACGTCAACTTAATATCTTGAGCCTTGTATTTACATATGAGAAGTGGGGGTTTAGGTATGGGATGATGGTAAAAGGTAAAAATATTTAGGTCATTTCTGCATGCATGATAAAACCCTTAGTGCTAGTCCATAGGTGGGATTTCCCACCCACAACAATGGAGCACAAAAAGGATTTCTGGGTGGAACCAGTACACATCGTGGACCGAAAATTCAAGGTGCTCATAAACAAATCCATAGGGTTGGTAAAGGTTCAATGGAACTGCTACGGTCTTGAAGATGCTACATGGGAGCATGAGGAAAACATGCGAGCATAATACCCACAATTTGTTGACAATTTTGAAGAAAACAAAATGCAAGACTCCTTTTTGAGCATCTAAAGTTCTGGAACCACATCTTATAGTCATAGCCAATTGCATTGGGGAAATTGATAAAAGAATGGATCATTCCTTGGGTTATCCCTAATAAACATATGCTACATCCCTTAGGTTATCCTTGATAAATGAATCGTTCATTTCTTGGGTCAACGAGTTGAGAGGAACATGAGATTATGGTTGGAATTGCTATTGGAGTTGTGAAATTGTATAATTTTATTTCTAATTATTTTGATGTAAATTTTCATATATGTATACTGGCATAGTGTGCACCGAGGACGACACTCAATTGTAGGGGAGGGAGAATATAACATCCCCACTATAATCCCCAGTTTAATTAATGCTTATGTGGATATAATATATGGCTACAACCAAGCAATGTAAGATGTGAATTTTATCTCTATGTTTTAATAATAAAATACGATATCAACTTATAAGGGGACATGGACAAGAGATGGGGGATGAATTGATCCAAAATAGGGGGAAGTGTCTAGGATTATGGCCAAGAGGGATCCAAGGGGGAAATACCCATGTATATTAGTTCAACCCATTTTGCTAAATTTTATATTTGTATATGAACCTTTCCATTTCTGAATGAGTGTTCCCAAAGACAATCATTGAATATAGGTAAGAGGCTTGTTGTTAGTGGTCACATCACATATTTATTGGACATATGGGGGTTGAGTACAATGAGCTTGGGGAAGAATGTGAGAGAAGAATGGAAATCCAAAGGGAAAAAATTCATATAGGTTGTGACAACAATTCAGAGAAGGAAGTTTGTGTGCGTGAAGAAAATGAGAGAGCATGAAAGAGAGCTTGGAGAGGGTGTAGTCATGGAGAGGAGATTCTAGAGAAATATGGAATTTATTTGGAGCATTTTCGAGTTGAATATTGAAGAACCAAGTTTTAAGGCCTCAAGAGTGAAATCTGGAGTGAGTTGCACTGTAACAACAAGTGTTTGTTGTTGGTTTGCTAGTAGATTTTCTAACAACAGGTTCCCTTGAGTTCCGAGCTAAGATATTCCTAGTTACATGTGCCAGAGAAACCCTGATAAATGAATGGCACATTCCTTGGGATAATCATGATAAATGGATGGTACATCCCTTAGGTTATCCCTAATAAATGAATGGTGAATTACTTAGGTTGGGAAGGTCAGGAGGAAGAGAGATGGTAGACAAATCAGGATAGTTGTAGGAGAATATCACTTGGTTTGTGATTTTTATGAGCCAGGAGTGGACTTTGAGAGACCACCCTCTTTTTTGGATTACTAGCCTCAGCTCGAGGATGAATGACTCTTGAGATTTGGAACAATCAATCTATGATTGGGTGGAACGTCCATCCCAAGCAGTTGGTTGTACCAATCTTGTTTAAAGATAAGTGTTTTATCTTACTCTTGAGTTATTTACATGTGTTATTGTTGTGCATAAAATCTGCATGAATGAGAATGAATTATATGCTACTGTAATGAGTGGTTTAGTTGCATTTCATGTTGATTATAAGCATACTTTAGATGCATATATTTTATGGTTATATACGGTAGCTAAACATGTTTTAAATTTGTAGTTGTAAGCTATAGAAAATCGACTAACAGTAAAAGAATTACATTAGCTGACAATTTATTTATTTTTATGTGTATTTTGTACCGTAATGTTCCTCGGTTAGGTTAAGTTATGAGTTTTATGAGTCACGAGTTGACTTTGAGAGACCACCCTCATTTTTGTATTACTAGCCTCAACTCGGGGATGACTCGCTATTGAGATTTGAAACAATGAGTCTATGACTGGGTGGAACGTCCATCCCAAGCAACTGGTTGCACCATTCTTGTTTAAAGATAAGTGTTTTATCTTGTTGTTGAGTTATTTACATGTGGTATTGTTGTGTATAAAATATGCATGAATGAGAATGACTTATATGGTGTTGTAATAAGAGGTTTAGCTGCATTTCATGTTGATTATTAGAATACTTTAGATGCATCTATTTTATGGTTATAGACAATAGATAAATTTGTTTTAAATTTGTAGAGAAAATTGGCTAACAAAAGAATTACTTTAGTTAACAATTTTTTTGTTTTTATGTGTATTCCGCTAAGTTATATTTAAGGGAAATGATTGTTTCATATATGATAAACCTCCTAGTAAGATGACAAAGAATATAATGCATCCTCTTTCCATGATGATGCAGGAGCATCGCCAACATCAAGCGAGCGTGGGACAACGCCAACGCATTTTGGCACATGATAAATTGTTTGAAATGTTTTGAAGTTTGATATGCCAAACATAAATGAAACAATTAAGAAAGGGTGTACTTGTAGATTGTAATCAGACCTTGAGCATCCCGCTCTCGTCTAAAGGATTAAGAGGCATTTATGTTAGTAAATGTAAGTAGGTAGCTTTAAATTCTTAGATTAGACAGTTTTAGGAGCCAGAGGGAAAACGGATATAGACACCCTCACTTGTATCATTGTATTATAAGCATAATCAATCAAGAGAGCATAGAGAAGAAGAAGCAACAAACTGTGTAGAAGAACCCATGTACAGAAGTTCTGAGATTAATATATGAAGCTTGATTCAGACTCATGGTGTTCAAATACTTTATGTGTATGCATGATTGAATGTTATGCTCATGATTGTTTTACTCTTTCTGTTATACATTTGTTTTGATGTGTGAATGTATGATTTCATGTTGAATGTCTGAAATCTAAAGAGAGGGAGAGTAAAGAATGAGTTTCAATTGTTTCTCTGTCTGAGCAAGAGTTTTCCTGCAATGAGTGTAGTGAAATTGTCCACAAGGAGTGCATTGACGGGTTCAGAGTATCAATCTTTGAAAGCTCAGGAGGGATAACATTGTTCTCATTCTCACAGAAGTGAAAATTAAGCACAGGAGCCGTGCAAGGAGTGCGCAGGCCGAGTGAAGTCTCAGAGTTACAACTTCAGCGAAATTGTTGAAAGACTGTTGTCGCAGAGAGTGCACAGAGTCGAAGAATTCAATACTTGGAAGTATTGAAGAGTTGCCGCAAGGAGTGCATGCAAGAGTCTTCTTGAAGACTCGAGTTGTGGAGAAAGCTCATAAGGGATAGAGTCTTCGAAGTTGTCGAAGAGAATCTCAAGAGGGCTAGTGCTTTGAAGTGTTGTAATAAGGCGCAATGACGTTGTTTTGCAGGTGGATAAGTTTCGTGAAAGAACACTCTGTTCATTTCGCAGGAATCGTCAAGGAGGAATTTAACGGTCGGAATTCTCCGTGGAGAATTTGCGAAGTTTCGAGAGCCATCGGATCTTGCAGAGGAGCAAGAAGAATTTCGGTGAGTGTTTTTCTAAGTGAAATCTCAAGAGAAATCAGGCCGTAGGATATGAGCCAACAAGGGCCATTGGATCACTCGCGTGATCTCATTTTGTGGATTCGCGAGTTGAAGGGTCAAAACCATTGCATCAATATTCGCAAGGTCGTGAAAGACGAAGTTCCAAAATAGTGAAAGAATATGAGCCGTTCGATTGGAAGAAGGACACGTGTCACGCGATCACCCATATCGGGGATTCGAACATCAGGAGTCAGAGAAGGAAGTCTCTTGACTTCGCAAGTGGTGAAGTTGTGAAAAGATCGAGACCATCCATCTGAGGAGGACAGGTGGTAGAGATCAAAGGATCTCGCGAATTCGGAGGTTTGTGAGGTGAGAGCCTAGGAGTTGGGTGCTCCAAGTCGTGAGTGGCGAAGTCGCGAGGAGCAAAGACAGTCGTTGGATCCAGGTCGTGGGAGGACCGTTGGATCAGAACCTCATCGCATGTATCATCCATTCATAGGTTCGGAGGTTGGGAGGACCTCGTCTCGACATCATAAGTTGCTAAGTGCCAAGAGTCGAGGCACGAGTGTGGACATGTGGCAGAACCACAAGGTGGGGCCCGCATGATTGGTAGGTCAACACGCGTCACCTGGAGGAAGGAGTCAATACTCAATTGACTTCTCATGTCTCAGGTATTCACGAGATAAGAGCATGAGAGCTCGACATTGAAACATGCGAGGTCACGAGTAGCGAGAACGCGAGAGGGAAATTAAATATCGCTTCTCAAGGGTTCGTGAAGAGAAGTTGCCAAGACTGGACGCAACAACTCATGAAGTGGCGAGTTGTGAGAAGTACAGAAGGAAGGTCAACCTTCGCTGACTTTTAAGTCTCAGAGGTTCGCACGGGAAGAGCACAGATATTTAACCCTTCGACTTGCGAAGGTGCGAGTAGCGAGAGGAGCTAGCGTTAAGCCTAGCCAGCGGTCGCACGAAGAAGGCACTGACAGAGGAAGAGCCATACTTGTATCGGCATTTCAGGTATCGCAAGATTGGAAAGGAAGAGTCGGGAGTTTCGACTCGTGAACTCGCGAGATCGTGAGTTGCGACAAGTACCTTTTGGAATTGGGCCTTGGTCATAGCGTTGTGGTCGCACGAAAAGGCGGAGCTCGTGCCTAGTGTTGTTTGCACAAGGGAGCTTCCGAAAGGACCTGTGGATCAATTGAATTGAGATTCCAGTAAGGAATTGAAAGAACCGATTCAACTCAAAGGAGATAAAGAACGATCCTCTGAGCGGATCTCGGTCCGAGGGCCAATAGGTCTGCGTCACATGAACTATGATAGATAGGATGTCTTCCTTTCCCAAAAGGTAACATGTTTTGAAGATTTTCGGTTGTGGCATTTCAAATTTGGACATCTACATTTTGGTGGTCTAAAACTATTGGAGTAGAAGAAAATGGTTGAATATTTTCCTCCCATTCAAGAGATGACTAGTTCATGTGAGAGTTGCATTTTGGCAAAGCATGACAATTTTCGTGGGGTTTCTTATAGATAAAATGCACCTTTGGAGATGGTTCATACATATCTATGTGGTCCAATGCACACCTAGTCACTAGGAACAAGTTACTACTTCCTAACCTTCATAGATGGTTACAACAGAAAGAGTTGGGTGTACTTTATTGCAAAGAAATCAAAAACTTTTGGCAAGTTCAGAGAATTCAAGGCAATGGTGGAGAAACAAAGTGGTCATCATATTAAAGTGTTAATATCAGATAGAGGAGGTGAATATGATTCAAATGTTTTACATGATTTTTGCAAGCAATATGGGATCAAAAAACAATTTACAACCTACTAACCTGTACTTGTTAATTTCTTCTTGAAAAGTACAAGATGAGATTGGTGGCAAATGATTTTTCAGACCACCCTAGAATATATTACATGGTGAGAACTTTACACTAGTTGCAAGGTTAGATAGTTGTCTTAGCCATAGCAACTCAAAAAAGGTGGAACGTTCAAATGGATGTCAAGTCAACTTTCTTGAATGGTATTTTAGAAGAAGAAGTATATGTGAAGCAACCACTAGGATATGTGATAAAAGGACATGAAACAAAGGTCTATATATTGAAGAAAGCTCTCTATGGGCTTAAGAAAGATCCCAAAGCTTGGTATA